>BQNB010023704.1:0-61513 GCA_026074375.1 Tanacetum coccineum | reverse complement strand
ATAATAACCTCTAAAAAGGAATATTATTCATAAATAACCATAAATTACCACAATTCTCAACAAGATAACCACCGTCAACACGATACATTATCTGAATAAACTGACAAAAGTTAAATAGTCAAAGAACTATAAATGAAATATTCAGAACACAAAAAGGGAAAATGTTACACATGTTAATAGACAAATCAAAAACCTTACAATAATCCCAAACGCTCGATGACTTGTTTACTGCAGAAGAAACAACTACAACCCTTGATGCATTCGGAATAACAAGAAGGACTTGTCAAAAATCTCCATCGAGCATGACAACTTTTTCGCCGAAGACTTGATTATCAGCATTAGGATTATCAAGCCTGAAAATATCATGAAAAGTTCGATCAATAGCTTCAAAAACATGTCAATGTTGTAAGGGTGCCTCGTCCCAAATAATAAGATCTGCGACTCTAATTAAATCTGCAAGATCTGAAATAACATCGATTCCACAACACGATTCGTTGTCAAGTTCCATAGGTATATGAAACCTTGAGTGTGCAGTTCGTCCACCAGGTAATAAGAGTGATGCAATACCAGATGAGGCAACAGATAACACAATTCTTCCAACCGAACGTATCCATGATATAATTGTTTTCCACAAGTACGTTTTTTCGGTACCTCCACAACCATACAAAAAAAATAACCCACCATTTCTTTCATTAACAGCTTGTACGATGTTATCATATACATCTCTTTGTTGTGGATTTAATCCATGATAGAAACTGGTAAACCGAGACCATTCTTTGTTTACATTCTTCTAATATGTATTGGTAGACATTTGTAAAAAAGTTTTTATGGTCAGAAACTCTATAAAATAGCAATATGGTTACGAACATCTCTCGAAGTTGATCGCCTAACTTCCATTGAGAAGCATTTCTTATTGCTTGAACTCACTCAACGCCATCTCCTAATAAATGCCACTCCTTGCAAGTGGCCATATATGTTGGGTACACTACATCATCTACGGTTCAGATATCTTTAAAAGACTTGGGACCACATATAACATTTAGTAACATTCATAGATAGAACTTCTCGCCCATTGAAGGGGAGACATAATAAATCCGGCCTAAGCTCATTCCACTTTTACGTGGCTTCTAAACTTTTTCCTTCTCATGCCATGTAAATTTTGTGGGAAACTAGGCATACTTTAGAGTACTTCCTAATTCTGGATACATTTCTTTAGCTTTCATCCATTCAGTAAACTTAGACATTGCTGCGGTTTCTCTTTGAATAACATTATCAGCGTCGTCATCACCCCTAAAGTAAACTCTATTACACCCTTCTTCATGAAAAGGGAGCCTTTCTACAGCAACAGATCGGTAATGCTCATTTGGTATCCGTAACGAAGTGGCCAACATGATTCAAAGGCCGGAAATATAACGACAACTAAGACATTGTTTAATTTTGTCTTGATGTTGTAATATAGTTGTATATGACATTCTGCTATTGTTGTGTTGGTGGTGCTAGTGGTGTTGTTGTTGGTGGTTGTGGTGGGGGTGGTGTTGCTGTTGGTGGTCACTCTGGAGGAGAAAGTAGTGTTTCTTATGTTGGTCGTGGTGGTACTGTTGTTGGTTTCATTTCTTTGACCTTTAATGACAACCGTTGCATAATCAGGACCTTTGTTAAGATAACTAAAAAGGTACTTCACCAATGTTCCTTGGTTACACCATTCTACATTTATATGACAATCATATTTTACTATTAAATCAATGTTATGTGGAACAACAAACCGATTATCTAGCATAATATTTTCTTAAACAACTTGTACTTTTCTTCCATTATTCGGTCTCTTATAATGTGGCCAACCGTCACGGGTAATAAATGTGTCCTCACAATATTCCTTCGGGTATCCTTTTACACATGTATCTCTTGACATACATGATGCTGATTTATATAGGTCTCCACATGGCCCATGCATCATATGAGAACGAACCGCGTTAAATCCTATTGGGTCATCAACCTCAGAAGGCAACTCTACAGATATGACGTAATTTATCTCATCCGTTGAAGAAATCTTATCATGTTCGTGCAAAAATATGAGTGAATGACAATGCGGCAATCCACATTTCTGAAACTCGATTATATAAATAACTGCACATGTAAGTACATGAATAATGTGGTTAGACAATGGAATTTTTTTTAAAAGATGGAAAAAATGATATAAGCAGTACGCACCAGTTTTTACTCGTCCAAAATGATTTCCTTTACGAATGTCGTCCATAAGATCGTCTAGCTTCATTTTAAAAACACGTGCAATGGTATCTGGTCTATCAACTGTAGGTTGACCAGGTATATAGTTTTCTACATCACGTTGACTCTCAGGCCATTTTAGGTTGCACGTCATAGTTACAAAAAGATCCGAAGGTCTAGCCCAACAACATATAGCCATTGCATCTTGATATTGTTGGATCATATGTCTGGGACCCCCAGTGAATGTCGAAGGCAAGACATTTTTTCGACCAAGGAATTCAGCATTTGTCTCTTTGTTGGTAATACAATCATGTAGTCCGTTATACAACTCAGACCGTATCGTATATTGGTTTCACTTAAGTTATACCAGTCTAGATCATGATCGAAAACAGCGGTATAAGCATCAACACAAAATGTATGAAACAAACGACCTGCTTTATGCAATGTTCTACCTTCATTAACTCAAATTTGAAGACAAAAACAATAATACTCCCTCAAACTTAAGTATTTTCTTTTAGTTATTGGTGGGACATTCAGAGGTATATGCAAATGAAACCCATCTTCTCCATAAGGGAAAAGAAACGGATACTGCAAAGCCATAAAACTCGGGTACAACTCAGAAATTTGTTTAACACCATTGCGGTTTTCCTCTACCACGCTCTTCAACAATTACATCACGTGATTCTATTGGATTATTGTTGCCTGGTATGAGTGCAACAACTTCTAAAGCTATTGGTAAGTTATATTGGCGTCCAGTATGTTGTCGGGTACCGATCAAACAAAGAGTAACAGGTTGTATTAATGTCTGAATAAACCTATCTTTTGCCATTCTAAATGATTGAACCAATAGGTTATGTATATCAAGCATTGTAATAAGATCTTGCACCAACAAACGAAGATTGTTGTCCACAACACCAGAAGAACTCGTTATATTTAATGCATATAATCGGTTGTCTACTTCATGTTCGGTGTCATATATATACAACTGGGTAAACCTTGGCCGTCCGTCTATGTATGTCGGTAATAGAGTCCCTATACGAATGTGATTGTGGCCATTTATCTGAAATACATAAGGCCCGCGACCATCATTTATTTCCCTGTTTATATTTCCCCCCGTTGAGGTGAAAGAGAACATCGAATTTAATAGCTATAATTTTTTTTGAAACAGTTTAGACCATTCTCCACCATTGTAATCCATCAGTTCTGTCAACAGTGGTGGAGGATGAAAAAGAAATGGCAGTACAACCTTTCCTTCACTGCAACATGTTGAGAATCTAGGATTAGTTATGGATGAACGTCTCACCGTTCGCTCGCCATACCAATACTTTGCTTGACAGTGTGCACATGTATATGTCGCATCTCCAGAGTCCGCATACTAAGTCATCCTACGTTGCTGGCGTTGAGTTTGATACACACTTGTAGGGACATTAGTTCCATTTTTATCAGTGTTCGCTAATTCAGATATGTGGCGTGGTGTAGAATTGTTTAAGGCAATAACATTTGTCGTTGAATTAGTAAAGTTGGTTACGCAAGCTGATTGTGGAAGATTCTTTGGATTTCCCTGATTATCAACAACCGTTACCGATGAAAGCATGACTGGAGGGGTTGGATATGTTGGCGAACTCATACGATCGTGTTGTGCAGGCAAACCTGCAACTCAGATGTTAGATATGTACAATGGGAATTTTTTAATAAAAGTTGATACATATATGATTTAGTTAACTTATGTGGTCTAACATTGCGAGCAGCCCGTGAAATGTTTGATTGAGATGGTTTATGTTAGTGATATTACTTAAAGGTTATGCGCTTAAAGGGGGCCGACCTCTAGGTCTCCTAACTTGTGTTGCTTGAGATGAACCATTTGTATTAGTAATTAATGTTGGCACGTTTGTTGTAGGTGATACATTAGGAGAACAAAATTAAGGTGGTTGATCTGAGCCACGTATGTTAGTGATATCAGTTAAAGCTCGTGTGTTCAAACAAGGACGACCTCTGGGTCTTGGAGCTTATGTTACTTGAGAGGAACCATTTGTATTATTAGTTAATGGTTCCACGTTTGTTGTAGGTAATACATTTTGTGATGTTGGCAAAACATTAGGAGGAGAAACTTGAGGTGGTTTAGATGAACCACATATGTTAGTAATATCACTTAAAGCGCGTGTGTTTAAACGGGGCCGACCTCTAGGTCTCCTAATTTGTGTTGCTTGAGATGAAGCATTTGTAGTAGTTAATGCATGTCCTACGTTTGTTGTAGATGATAGGATGTTTGAGCGATAAACATTGGTGGAAGGTAATAGAGGAATAGATGTTGATAACACATTTGTATTATCCCGTATACCTCTATTTGGTTCTTGGTTTTCATTTGATCGAATCATTCTGATGATTAGCTACAACCTACAACTAATATAAGTTACTTGATCAAGCAGTATCATCATCTGATTCTTATATACTAAATGGGACATGTAAATTATATCCATCAAATAAAGTATATAAAGGTATCTATTATACATTGGCATACAATATAGCTCTTGAAAATTTTGACTCATGCATACTTTAAGCCTTTACAAATTTTGACCCCATGTACTGTGAAACAACATTACTATCTTACATGTTTCAAGAACTTTTATATGATACATGATTGTTACACAAAGCAATGTTCCATTATAATTGATTCAGTAGTTGAATGCATAATGACATATTTGGTTTTAAGGGGATGTTAAGACACATACATCTGTAAGGGGTTGTTTGGATTGCAACGTTTTGCAGGGCTGATTGTAGTTAGGGTAATGTTTGGATTTACGAAGTTTAAAAAAATGGGTCATTTTAAAGCAAGATTGGTCAGTTTTATCAAAATGGGTCAAAATGGGAAAAAAATATGAGTTACAAAGTGAAAGTAAGAAACATATGCTTTACTGGTAATGGTTACTTAAAAATGGGTCATAATAGGTCACTTCACACAGTTTATAAAAAATAGTTGCCTTCACACAGTTATATAAAATTTTATACACAATAGGTCACTCTTAACACAATTTTATAAAAATATGTCAGTTTTATCAAAATGGGTCAAGATTAGTTTGTGAGGGGTTGTTTGGATTGCTACATTTTGCAGGGCTGATTGTAGTTAGGGTAATGTTTGGATTTAAGAAGTTTAAAAAAATGGGTCATTTTATGAAAGTGTATCAGTTTCAAGGGTTGATTGGAGTTAGGGGAATGTTTTATAAAAATGGGTTAGTTTTATCAAAATGGGTCAAAAATAGTACAAACTTAAACTTTTCTAACTGTAGTACATATACATCTAAAGCAAGAAAGATAAAATAACTAAACAACCATAACCTTTATTATATGATATGTTATTCTTGATATACCCTGCTTACAAATTTAAAGCATGAAAGATAAAATACTAAATTGACCCATTTTGGGAAAGTACATACATATGACACAACTGAAAGTAAGCAACCCTTGAACACATGTTATGCACTTTGTGTGTCTATTTGGAACATTGGTTTGGCTACACATATTAGTCCATTTAATTATTTGAATAACATGCATAACATTAGTCTATTTAATCATCAATATACTATTACAATAATCAACAGACTATGCAGAAACCAAATATTAGTCAATTCTGGTAATGATAACATGCATAACATGAATGACACACTATTAAAAAATCAACACACTAACCTTTGAAAGAGAAAGATGTATAAAAGATGCACTGGTCTTCCTCCAAGCTTCAATAACTGCACAGCAATAGATGAAGATCAAAAGAGTAGAACATTTATTCGCATTCAAGATATATTATGACTATAATTTTTTTAAGAAAAGTGAAAATACAACCTCTATCAAATACGTAGATTACAATAATTATCAGAAGTGGCTATATGTATTAACATTAACCTCATTATTTAAGTTTTTGAATTTTGAACTTCAAAATTTTATACTTATCTTCTAATTTTGTTTACCACTATTTACGCTTTGTATTTTGGCACCAAGTTTTATAACAAACTACCTATCCAAATTTACAGCTAAAAACTTATCCCAACAATGATTTCCTCAAAGAAGTTTACCCAACCATTCACCATCATCCCTCTCATCACAAAATAACATCCATCTAATTTAAGACCCAGATTGGTGGCCTTCTATTGCTTTCAAAATTATATTTATTAACTTATACCTTATACAAAACCGTTTGGATGATTCTCCCTTCCATAGTGTGCATAAACCCTAAACCCTTTGTTACTGAAAACTGAGTTTTACCCGAGCAAATATGATATGTTTACAAATAATAAAATGCACATGGAAACTGATACAAATAATAAAATGCTGCAATTTTTTAACATTCTTAATATAGTGACTTCAAAACCCATAAATCGTTTGTATTGGTAACATTTTAAAAACTGTTGTTAAATGTTTTTGTTATTGGTAATTGGTAACTCATATGGCAAAACACAAACACGGATGATTATCTTAATGATTATCATTTGCAAACATCAGAAGGGTCATGCTTATCATTTGCAAACAGGAAGAAAAACATAAATGAAGGGTCATGATTATCATTTGCAAACAGGAACACAAACACAAATGAACTTTGAAGAAACTATAATACTTCTGAAAATAACATTATTAGATTAATAAGCTATTAATCCTTTATTACATGAACCTAGAAACACAAAGAAACTAAGAAACAAACTAAGGAAGGAAACAATGCAAAAACAATACTAAAATTACCCTAATACTATTAAGTATTAGGATTTACATTCTTAAGAACTCAAACATTATCTTCAGCCTCGTAAAATGCTTGATACAACTTTCTTTTACCAGATACTTTGACCCTTTCCTTAAACCTTTCCTTGGCACCTCATCAATCAGCATATCGCCTCCAATAACAACCATCATCAACAGGGACTGTTGCATTTGGTATTTCATCAACAACTTTCTCACCAACAATAACACCATTCGAGACAATGTCAACGTTGTGGTTATCTTCTTCCCAAAGAGAAATACCTTCCGAGTAAAAAAGGTCCTAAAAATATAATACAAATTGTTAATAGTGAATTTTTTGTTTTTGCACTTCAAAAGTGTATACTTATCTTGTATAACAAAACCTAAATACATTGTATCTGCAATTGACTCTATTCAAATATAAATTTTAAACTTCTTTTAAGTTTTTAAACATGCTTATCTTTTAATTTGTTGACATAATCAACAAACATGCTGGGACTTACATATATACTGCTTTTTGCTACACAAAATGGCGCAAAAATAATTAAATTTTGAAGTTCCCGAGATTATATGAAGTTAGTTCACCATCATATTCTACTTTATTTGAGTTGTGGTAAAAATGGGCGCCAACTTATGAAATTGAAATTAGAAAATCAGATGCAAGTTTGTTGAATGAAGATATGTCACTATCAGATTCTATACTTATCTGACTTGTGGTACTTATCTACATATGTTTATTTACAAAACGTGCTATAATCCAAAGGCATAAATTGTCAACTAAAAAACCTGATGGTTAATGTTCATTTTCTTTTTTCAACTTGAAGATTGTCAATTTTTGTAACTCCTTCATGTGATCAACGTTATCTTCTATAATCTTTTTATGGATCATCTTATAATGTATACAAAACAAAAAGGAGGTAATGCGTTCACGTCAGATGCTATTGTGGTAGATAGTTTGTGGCATTTTGTAACTAATATAGGCATGTTAAAAGTAAACAGTACTGTTGTTACAAAACACAAATGATTATATCAATGATTATCATTTGCAAACATTAAAAGGGTCATGATTATCATTTGCAAAGAGGAACACAAACACAAATGAAAGGTCTTGATTATCATTTGTAAACAGGAACACAAACACAAAAGAACTTTGAAGAAACTATAATACTTATGAAAAGAACATAATTTAGATAATGAAAGGCAATGGCATAGATTTGTTTATTCACACTTTATTGAAGAACATCTAATAAGGGACAAAAAGGAAAAACATACTGCTAAATTAGTATGTGTACATGACTAAATTAAAAAAATAAAAGACTACTAAGATAGTAGCCTAACGATGCCTATGATACTATCTAAAACTAAACCCACCCATCATCAATGTCATCTTGGTCACTGTCATCTTGACCAAGGTCTTCTTCTTGGTTACTTTCATCAAACATTCCAAGGTATTTTTCTAGGTCACTTGAATCTTCATCTTAGAATACTTCTGGGTCACTTGAATCTTCATAAAGGTCTTCTAATTGGTCACCTGATTCTTCATCAAGGTCTTCTTCTTGGTCACTTGAATCTTCATGAAGGTCTTCTTTAAGCTCTTCTTCTTGGTAACTTGAATCTTCATTAAGGTCTTCTTCTTGGTCACTTGAATCTTCATCAAGGTCTTCTTATTGGTTACTTGAATCTTCATCAAGGTCTTCTTCTTGGTCACTTGAATCTTCATCAATAAACAACACAAACCTTGTTTGTGTCCTGTATTTTTATTTTGTCCTGTCCTTCTTCTTTCCTTTAAAAGGTACCATTGGGATATCCTCATCATCAATTTCCTTCATGAAAAGTAAGACTATGAGTGAATGCAGTATGTGGTCATAAAAATGTAACATAGGATCAGAATTAAGTATTTGTTTTTACTTATAAATTTTTGACGTGTAAAGTTTATTACATTGATATTCTCAGATGCAAGAACATTTGGTTCAACTGTCTCAGGTTTTGGGACATTGGATGGTTCAACTTGATCTGGAAGAGAATCAACATCGATAACTTCATTCCATTTCTAGGTTCTTAAATTGTTTTCATGTTTTTGTTTTTTGAATCTTCATTAAGGTTCGCCAAAGGTAGTGCATGGAAGTGATTGTTTGCCATGTTTCTTGAAGGATTGAAAGTGAGAATTGAAAGTGTACTGTGAATATGTTGATCCCACTTCAAAGGATCTTGAATTCCTTAGCTTGTGTAAGGTTTAGTTATGCAAGATAAATCCAACACAACTATGATAGAAACTTTGTTTGATAATACTAAAGATTATGCGGAATCTAATCTTTAATATAAGAGGAATTCTTTAATGAAACAGTAACACAAGAACACAATTTAATTCAACAATAAAAGCTCTAATATTATTACTACAAATAATACGAATACTCTCCTAGTATTAGGGTTACAAAACCTTGAAGCTATGACAATTCTATGACTCGATTTGATACTTTGATACATAGAATTCTATACCCTATGACCTCCTTTTATACACCAAGGAGTCCTAATGGGATTACAATATTTTTCTAAGTTATCATGATCTTCTAAAAAAATAACTTATACGTATCTTTTACAAAAATATCTCATACATATCCCGTAAGCAATCCTTATCTTTTCTCTGAGCAGTCTTTATCCTTTCAGCAGTTGTAATCTTCCAGCAGTTGTAACTTTTATACTAGCAACATTAACTTTCAACACCAATAGTAGTAACTTTTGTACCAGTAGCACTAACTGAGTACAAGCAGCATTAACTACTTAGAATATTTTCTTCATTCTTCATCAGCAGTACTAAGTTACACTAGCAGTACTAACTTTACTAGCAGTAGTAATACACACTAGCAGTAGTAACTTACACTAGCAGTAGTAACTAGCAGTACTAACTACTTAGCATATTTTTCATAAAGATTACTAACAGCACTAATTTATGCTTAGCAGTACTAACACACACCTGAGCAGTAGTAACTTCAAGAACATCATGAAGTCTTTTAATCCTAATAATCCTCCCCTAAACTTGATATTTATTTTCAAAATCATCAAGTTTCTTCATTAAAAGTCTTCACCATCACCAGGAGGATGCTTCCAAACACTTCATTGTTTCTTGAGCTGCTTTGTCATAAGCTTAAGAAGTTGATAACACATTTCATTCAGATGATCACTTTGAAGCTTCTTGTTCAACATCTCTGTAATTGTTGCTGGTGTAAGGGGATATCTCTTCTCAACCAACATAAAGAGATGCATATTTAAAAACCTCACAAAGTATACTCCAAGGAATCAAATAATTGTCAAATCAACACTTTGTTTCCATGTAGATTTCTCCACACTGTATCTTCTATATTATGTTCAAACATGGTCTTTAGATCACCTCATAGTACTCTCTCATATCCCTCTTCTGTCTTCTTAAATCTTGCTTTGACTATACTCTAAAGATCTTCCAAATCTTTTCTGTCAAAGTTTTTAAGCATCTTTCCAAAAGTTAAATACATTTAAGAATTACCATCTGCTTTGATAATTTGTAAATAGATTTTCTTCCCTTCTTTGTAGATCTTGTAGTCAACAATGGTTACAGATTTGGTAGATAATGGTGTAGCTTCAATAGTTACATCATCTCCATCATCTGAAATGATTTCCATACATTGCTTAAGCTCTTCAGTTTCTTTATCATCATCCACCTTTTGCTTCTTTGAAGGCTCTTGTTCTAGCTCATCACCTGCTCTTGTAGAACTGCTTTCTTCTCTTGTCTCACTGCCTTCCATCAATTCTGTGTCCATATCAACAAATATGTTTACCTTTTTCATTGCTTTATCAAATAACTCTTAAACATTGGCAAAGGACTTAGTCTTCAAGTCTTTGGGCTTCCATCCTGCCATGTTTTTCAGATAGGTACACATTATACTCCTTTGTTGAGCTTTTCTGGGTGGTATATTTCTCCTTTCTTCCGCTCTCTTAGCTACAAAGTGCTTCCTCTTTTTCTCCAAGAGTTGTTGAAATAGTTTAGACTTTTCTTTAATTGCCAACTCTTCTTGTTCCTATGCTTGCAGCCTTTGAGCCAATTCATAGTCAGTCTCAACCTTATCCTGGATATCATTCCATTGTGCAATTAAGGCAGCATTGGCTTCTTCTTTTTCTCTTGCAATCCTCTCTTTCTTATTAAATTAAGCTTGTAGCCTTATAGCTTCTTGTTCATCAAAGAGGACTTGATCTTTCTTCTTCATCTTCAAAGGTTCTTCAACCATGATTCCTTTACCCTTGTCCTTTGAAGAAGTTATTGGTGTAGATGCTTGCTCCTGCTCTTGATTAACAAGCCCTTTAGCCTTGGGTCTTGTAACAGCAGTTGTAGTTGTTGTAGCAGCAATTGTAACAGCCTTGGTTTTAGTACTCTTTAATTCTGCCAGTGCTTGAGCTAAATTCATGTCAACATCAAATAAATCTTTGGCAGCACTAACTGGAATTGTACTTGTAGTTGTAGCAACATTAACCACAGGCTCTTCAGTTTCTACAAACACCTCATCACCATCAAGATCATGCACTCCAAACATATCAGCATCATGAACATTCTCCAGGGTGATGTCTACATCAACATCAATATCATGAATTTTCCTCCCCTATTTGGATGCATTCTCCTGATCACCAAAACTAGCTTCATCATCTGAGGAATCAATTCTAGCAGACAGACCAACCTTGTATAACCTTTTAAGACCATGAGTTCTTAACTTTTTCTTTCTCTCTAGCTTTTTGACTCTCTTTTTCATACTTGTAATCTCCTATGCTTGAGCAGTCTTTGTGTTTTCCAGGTCAAGAACTCTTTGTTGCAATTTGGTATAAAATTCCATCAATTTCTTTAGTTGCAGACTATCCTCACCACTTCGAGGTGTGTTAACTCCTACAAGCAGTGGATCATTGGAAAATTTAGATACATTCTCAGACCTACTATGAGCAATGGTATCCCCCATGGTGTCTTGTTCTTGGGACCACCACCTGAACTAGTTCCAATGGAACTTGGTTCATTAGGTGTTGCCTTGGATTGGGTCTTAGAGATGTTACCTCTGTCATGCTCTGCATCTAATCCAGTAGCAGTAGTGGTAGCCCTTTCCAAACTGTCATCCCTCTCCTCATAGACAGCCTCATCTGCTATATTCTCTACAGGAACACTAGACTGAGGAATTTTAGTGTACTTTCTCTTAGGTTTCCTAGGCCTCTGTTTCCTTTGAGGTTGTGATGTTGATGGTGGAATAATGGTGGGTGTGTGATAGGGATCAGTTGGCATGTCTAAATCTTTACCTTGTTCCTGTTGAGCTTGCACCATCATAGTTGAGAACAAGGGTGTTACTCTACCTGAAAAGTCCTTTCCTTGCCTCTTCATATTAGAAAAAACCTTCTTTGTATGAGATGGTACAATATAAATTCTATTGTGATTTATCATTCCTTCCAGTTGATTATCCAAAAATACTTGCACAAATCTTGTACATCAAGAATTTGCCAGCACTATCTAAGTTTTTCACCATGCTTTCAAAAATATACTTGGAAAAGTTGAACTTTTGGTTTGTTTCTAAACAGATAATTGCAGAGGCCATAGTGCTACTAAATTCATTCCATGCAGTAGTCTTAGCACTTAGGCATTGCAAAATAGTATGGATAAGAAATTTCTATTGGGGAGAGAAGAATGCCTTATAGAAAGTAAGCTTCTGTGAAAGTTTTTCATACCCCATGAATGTAAGCTGCTCAAAAATTGTAGCATTTGGCAGACAATCAATACCATCAACATCTTTCAATTGAAGATCTTTTCTTACAGTTGCTTCAGTTATGATGATCTTCTTTCTGTTGTTCCCTATTGACCGTTTTCACCTTGACAGAGGACCAAAATTGTTCAATAAATGAATTATATATAGTGGGATTATCGGTTAAAGCATATCTTATTGAACTAGCATTCAAAAAATCAACAACTTGTTCAAACCCCTTTCTTTCAGCGGGTTTAGCCAAAAACACAACTAAATTATGAGTATCAGCAAACTGTAGGGTCATTATTGTGTTGGGTTTTGATGATAAATGATGAAATTGAGTTAGGGTTTATGATTAGAGATTATATGAAAGATTGAAATTGATTAAATGATTGACTAAAACCCTTAATCGAAGTATTTATGAAACTACCCTCAACAGCATTAACGTTCACCAGCAGTTGTAAGTTATGCCTAGTAGCATTAACTTTCAACTAGCAGTAGTAAGTAACCCTGCAGTAGTAACTCATCAGTAAATTAAGCCTAACAACATTAACTTACAACCAGCAGTAGTAAGCTATGCCTAGCAGCATTAAGCTATGCCTAGCAGCATTAACTTTCACTAGCAGCAGTAATTTTATGCCTAGCAACATTAACTTTGAATCACTAGCATTAACTCCAATTCCTTTTTAATAAGCTTTTCCATCATCAAATTAATATTTTAGCTCACAAGTTCTCTCTGTCTGTTTTTGATTTCTCTCAATTCTTTTAGGTTATAATTCTCTCTGTCTGTTTTTGATTTCTCTCAATCCTTTTAGCTCACAATTCTCTTTGTCTGTTTTTGCTATATTCAACTCTCTTTCTGTTTTTCAGCTTACAAATTCTCTCAATTCTTTTACTCACTAAATTACTCTATCTGTTTTTCAGCTCTGATACCAATTGTGGAGTTTGATCTAGGCTGATCTAGGATTATAAATAACAATGAATATAAATATGAATTTGCACAGCGGAATATAATCAAGACAATGTTATTTTAACAAGGTTTTTCATTACATACAAGCCCCAATTCTATGTGATCAATATAGAACGATTACCTAACTGTAACAGGATCAAAGACACTTTGATCTTGAGGCTAAACCATAAACTCTAGACGTCTACATCTTTTCTTGTGCACTTGGAACACAAGAATTGCACTTACACGACTCTTATACATAACTAATGTCTAGGGATCTCTTTATATAATAGAGTCCATAAGACTTACAAAGGAAACCTAATTGTATTAGGAAACTAAATCTTCCTAATATTTATCTTCATATCTTTGACCAAATCTTATAAGGAGATCTTTTAGAATCCTCCATCTTTTATAAAATTCCATATTGTCAACTTTGATCCTTGTTGTTTCATTCTTTTGTTCTTTTGTATCATTGTTTTTGTATCATCAAATCAATACATCTCAACAATCTTCCCCTTAACTTAAGATTTCCTTTAAACTTCCATGCCATGCCACCACACTAAATAAGTTGCAAATCATATCATCTTTGTAACATCTTCCCCTTTTTGTCATTATCCAATAGGAGACTTATGAACATATGCAACTTTGATCTTTACAACTACAAACCATATATCAAACTTCTAATCCAAGCTTTCCAATGTCTCAAATTACCTTCCATGACGCATAATAAGATTAATGAATTCAAGCAGTAGAAACTTAAACTAGCAGTAGTAATAATGCTTTAGCAGTAGTAAGAATCAAAACCTTCCCCTCAAGTGGTGCATGTAGATGGTTAAACACTTTATCATATGCTTCCCCTGAAACCAATATGTTAACCATCTCTTGAATCTCTTATTCTGTTGGCTCTTTGTAATGACTACTGATGGAGAAAACTCAGTATTACAAACTTGATGCTGAAGTAGAATAACCCAAACTTGTGTCTTATGTCTTTTATTATCCACGTGACTCCAAACTCATACTGATGATATATAAGTAGATCTCAATCTCTTGACAAAATCCTCATCTAAATGAGACACTGAGCACTACAACGTAACTCCTTTAAGTGATAGCAAATGTGCACATTAAGCACCAAAAGTTTGTAGATCACACATTGCTAGATTTGACAAGTCTTCGTCAACATCGTTTTTAAGCTCAAACAAGTTATCTTCAAAAATTTGCAAGATGACTTTTAAGATATGATAAGAACACGTACCCGTGAAACTCCACTTCAAAGTCAAATGAATAATAAAGAATTATCCCCTTAATCACTTGTTGTGAAATCCCAAAAAATATAGCCATTTATATCAAACATTCTCTTCTATTCGAGATCCAAACCATGTGTGTTATTCAATATCGAACAAAACTAACAGTAGAAACTGCTTCAATAGCAGTATTAACTTTAGACAACAATGTTAGAAATAGTAGTAACTACTTTTCACCTTAGTAGTACTAATAATAACAAACTTCAATCCCAAATCTGCGAATCATAATCCAAACAGCCTTTGAAGACGAAAAACTAACCTTCAAGAATTTTATGTCGATCTGATGTCGTATCTTCTTCTTTGTCGTATCTTCCCTTATTTAGAAACGAGCAATACCAGTAACCAGTTACTACACAAGCTCCAGCAAATCTCAACATGTGTTATTCCATGTGCTTATCAATGGCAGCATAAACAAACATTGGCAGCTTTAACCTTACTAAGCAGCACTAAGTATACGAAGCGTTCCAATAGCAGCATTAAGTTGTATGCGTTGGCAGCATTAAGTCATGGAAGCAGCATTAACATATATGAAGCAGTATTAAATTCCCATTGACACAAAGCAGTACTAACAACAGTAACTTCTAATATTACGCCAACATAATCATGAAGCAGCTCAATAAGATTGAATCCACATCACAATAAACCATGCTCCCATCTCTATATACCCACGTACAGATTAATCACAGACGCATACAAGGAACGAGCAAGGAATAAAACTTAGGGTTTAGTATCACGAGCTTATAATCCATTCGCCCTTGAGATCTGCTACTCCTTTTTGATGTCTTTCACACCTGTTTATCATGAGAAGAACTTACTGTTTGAAGAATGAATCAGTAACTAACCCTTGTGTTGCAAACCTGATACTTTAACATGAAGCCTGAACAATGAGTGAAAGCACAAAGGAAAATGTCCATGGTTGTTGTACACCAGCAGATCCTTTGATGCTTCAAACCTCTTGTTGATCGTTATCCTTGAAGAACCAAACAAAACATGATATCTAACTTCTTTTGTCGATTGTTAAAAACCAGGAAAGCGAACCTTGATCAAAAGAAATCTTCAATAATGATCCTAGACCTCCAAGAACCCTTTTTGTTGATCTTTTATAAACCACAAATCAACACACCTTGAACTTTGTAACTGAAAACTATACTTTCTGCTTTACCGAATTTAGGGTTTGATGAAAACCCTAAATTTTAACCGAATTCGTCTTTGTATCCACCAGCACAACACCTGTTGTACAAGGAACATTAAACTACTTAGAAAGTTTGTCTTTCAATATTCACCAGTATACTAATTACACACAAGTACTAGACCTTTACTCTAGCAGTACTAACTTTACTCTAGCAGTACTAACATTACTAACAGTAGTAACTAGCATTAGTAATATACACTAGCAGTAGTAACTTACAATATCAGTAGTAACTACTTAGCAATTTTCATTAAGAATACGAACTCATCTAATTTATAGCCTTAGAGCCAGAGCAAGTAACTAATACCTTAACAGCAGTAACTTCAAGAAGGCTTTTAATCCCAACAATCCTCCCTTAAACTTGATATTTATCTTCAAAATCATCAAGTTTCTTCATTAAAAGCTTCATAATCACCAGGAGGATGCTTCCAAACACTTCACTGTTTCTTGAGCTGCTTTGTCATAAGCTTAAGAAGCTGATAACACATTTCATTGCAATGATCAGTTTGAAGCTTCCTATTCAGCATCTGTGTAATTGTTGCTGGTGTAAGGGGATATCTCTTCTCAACCAACATAAAGATATGCATGTCTTGAAACCTCACAAAGTGTACTCCACATGAATCAAATAATTTCCAAATCAAGACTTTGTTTCCAAGTAGATTCCTCCACATTGTATCTTATATATTATGCTCAAACATTGTCTTTATATCACCTCATAGTACTCTCTCATATCCCTCTTGTGAGTTGCCATCCCTTCTAGTTGATTATTCAAAAAGACTTGTATAAATCTTGGATACATCAAGAATTTGACAACACTATCCAAGTTTCAAAAATATACTTGGAAAATTTAAACTTTTGATTTGTGGCTAAACAGATAATTGCATAGGCCATAGTGCTACTAAATTCATTCCAGGCAGTTGTCTTAGCACCTTAGGCATGCAAAATAAAGTATGGATACGAAATTTTCCATTTGGAAGAAGAGGTCTTATAGAAAGTTTAACTTCTCTGAAAGTTTTTTTTCATACCCCATGAGTTAAGCTTTTTGAAAATTGTCGCATTTGGCAGACAAAATCAACACAACCGTCTAAGCATTCTTCCATTTGAAGATCTCTTCTACAGATGCTTCCAGTAACAATAATCTTCTTTCCCCCATCTACTAGGGGGCTTGTAACTGACTTCCCCATTAACTGTTTTCCCCGCCTTTACAGAGACCAGAACTGTTAAATGCACGATGTATATATAGTAGGATTAACGGTTAAAGCATACTTTATAGAACTTGCATTTAGAAAATCCACTATATGCTCAAATGCTTCGCTTTTAGTGGGTTTAGCCAAAAACACAACTAAATTATGAGTATCAGCAAATTGTAGGGTCGTTCTTTGTGTTGAGGTTTTGATGATAAATGATGAAATTAAAGTTAGGGTTATGATTATAGAGTATATGAATATTGGAATCGATTAAATGATTGAATGAAATCCTTAATCAAAGTATTTATGAAACTACCCTCAACAACATTCGTTCACCAGCAGTTGTAAGTTATGCCTAGCAGCATTAAACTTTCACTAAGCAGTATTTCAACCAGCAGCACTAAGTAACCTAGCAGTAGTAACTCAGCAGTAAGTTATACCTAGCAGCACTAACTTACAACCAGTAGTAGTAAGTTATGCCTAACAGCATTAACTTGCACCCAGCAGTAGTATGTTATGCCTAGCAGCATTAACTTTGAAGTACCAGCATTAACTCCAATTCCATTCTAAACATCTTTTCCATCATCAAATTAACATTTTGACTCACAAAACTCTCTGTCTGTTTTTATTTTCTCTCAATTCTTTTTACTCACAATTCTCTATATCTGTTTTTGCTTTCTCTCAATTCTTTTAGCTCACAATTTTTGTATTCAAATTATTTTTCCTACAAGAGTTAGTCCAAAAACACAAGTAAATAATTTTCACAATTAACACAGTATTAATCATACTTAACAGTATTAAGTATAACTAACAGTTTTAACTCATACTTAGCAGCAGAAACTCTTTATGCCATAAATAACAGTACTAATCCATTCAAAACTTTTGAAAAGAGATAAAAGATTTTTTAAGATTAAGCATTCCAATACTAGCAATCAAATATTGAAATCTACTTACATCAAAGGCTTTTGTAAGCAAATCTGCAACATTCTTGTCAGTATGGATTTTAACCATTTGAATTAACTTCTTTTCATTGCTATCTCTAATAAAGTGATGTCTAATTTCTATATGCTTAGTTTTTGAATGAAAAACAAGATTTTTAACTATGCAAATAGTACTGTTACTATCAATAAAGATCTTGGTATGCATAAAATTATACCCATAATCAAGTAGTTGATTTTGAATCCAAAGCACTTGACCACAGCGACTTGAAACAACTACATACTCAGCTTTTGTTATGGAATTTGCAACCACAGTCTGTTTCTTGCACTGCCATGAGATCAATCTACACCCAAGGAATTGACAACCTCCTGTTGTTAATTTTCTATCTAAGCTTGCTCCAGCATCATCACTATCAGTGTATGCTACCAAATAAAAAGGTGAATATTTAGGGTACCAAAGGCCCAATTTAGGTTGGCCTTTTAAGTATCTAAAAACTCTTTTCACGGCATGAAGATGTGAAACTTTTGGGTTGACTTGGTATCTTGCATAGGCACACACTGCAAACATAATGTTAGGTCTTGAAGAAGTAAGATACATCAATGAGCCAATCATTGATCTATACATATAAACATCCACTTCTTTACCATCTTCATCCTTGAGCAGAGGCTTTTGAGTTTCCATAGGTGTGCTTGCTGTTTTGACATCAGTAAAACTAAATTTCTTCAAAATCTCAGTCACATACTTGTCTTGACTGATAAAAATCCCATCTTTATTCTGCTTTACTTGCAGTCCTAAGAAGAATGTGAGTTCACCCATAAAACTCATTTGAAACTTCTTATGCATCATCTTTTCAAACTCAATGCATAATGATTTCTTTGTAGAGCCAAAAGTGATATCATCTACATACACTTGAACTAACACAATATCATCTTTGTTCCTTCTGATGAACAAAGTCTTGTCTATCTTTCCTCTTTGAAACCCATTGTCCAACAAATAAGTTGACAAGGTTTCATACCAAGCTCTAGGAGTCAAGATGTATTCCATAAAGTGCCTTTTCCTACTTTGTATACTCTATTAGGATGTTGATCTTCAAATCCTGGTGGGTTGACAAACATAAGACTTCTCTTCACCTTACATAATAAAGAATAGCACACTTGACATCCATCTGGTACATCACAGAGTCGTTTAAATGAGGCATAGGCTAAAATAACCTAATCTTCAGTTATACCTTGCAACAAGAGCAAATACTTCATCATAATCAATCTCTTCTTCTTATGTGTACCCTTGAGCAACTAATCTTGCTTTGTTCTTTATCACAATGCCTCTTTCATCCTTCTTATTCTTGAAGACTCATTTAGTGCCAATAGCCCTTTTGCCATTTGGTAAATCCACCAAGGTTCAAACCATTTGTAATTTGAATTGTAGAAGCTCATCCTGCATAGCTTCAATCCAGATTAGATCCTTTAATGCATGAATTACCTTTTTAGGTTCTTCTTGTGATAGAAAGCAAGAAAATAAGCAATTTTGAAAGTCTTTATGATTTGTTCTTTGCTGAATTGAACTAAACAAACCATGTTCTTTCAAATTCTTTGTCATTCTTCTTGTTTGGCGTGCTGAATTTAAGTCTCTAATAATTTGTTCAACTGGATGATCTTTGTGTATTCTTGTAGTTAGAATAGGACTGACAGGCATAAATGTATTCAAATTGTTCATGTCAGCCTTTGCACCAACATCTTTATAATCATCTGAATATACAATATCTTCCAATTCAAGCATATTTGGATCATTTACAAGTTCAATGCTTATATTACTACTAACAGCATTAACTTCTATGCCAGCAGTATTAACAGTTGAACTAACAGTATTAACATTGTTAGTGATGTTTCCATCACTAGCATTATTAATATTGTTAGTGCTGTTAACACTATCATTCTTATTACTTGGATCACCACCTTCTTTTCCTGGTTCTTCAATAACCTTCTTTTCATTATCTCCTGAAGGTTTGAATCCATCATCAGGAGAACTCTTTGAATTTTTAAAGTAGATGGAATGCATCACCACAATGGGTACGAGAATTGTAATGCTTTTCCAGGTACGTGGGGGGGGGGGGGGTATCCCGTGGCTAGGGTACCTTTACTGCATGCATCACATGGGCTTTTATACTTGCAGTTGGTATTATTAGATGTGATTGCCTTGGGGGGCAACAACTGGCTTAGAGGATCATTGACTTTGTTGGGGGAGGTGGCAGGGTAATATCGAAAAAGCCAATTGGTGCCACTTGCGCGTGGGGGGGGGGGGGGGGGGGGGCAATAGGTAGGTGTATGTTCTCAAGGTAAATGGGGTCAGCAATTCTGCGTTCAAGGCTACATTGTTCTTCTGGAGGGGGGTGGTATAGTCGAGAAGGGCTTGAATTGTTGGATTTGAGAGGTTCACAAAAAAAGGAATCAGGTGCAGGGTGCATTACAATGCCGAAACGTGCCTGTAGTTGTTCGTGGGTTTTGGGATTGTAGGGACAGGGGGGAATCGGGGGAAAAATGGTATATTGGATTGAATTATGAGTGGTTTAGGGGGGCAAGGGGCTGGGGTATAAATAAGTTTAATAAAGAGTATGAGGTTATTTGAGTAATTAATATATTCCAGTTTTTGAAAGGTGTAGATGTGATGTTTTTACGAAGGTATGAATGTTTTGTTTGGGGTGAGGGGTTAATATTTTGGGAATTTAATAAGTTGTGGGGGATGGGTGGAAGAGATGGGGGGGAGTGGGAATGGGGGGGGTGTGTATGGATTTAAGTTTGTTAGAGAGTAGTTGGGGGAGGATATTTTATGTGGATAGAAGTGGAATGGGGTAGATGTGGAATGGTATATAAGTTGGTAAGGTTAAAGTTGTGATTTGGATGGGATAGATGGGTGTTAGTATGTTTTATAATTATTTTATAAGTGGTTGTGAGTGAAAGATTTAAATTAGAAACCTATTATAATCATCCTGGACAACTAGGCAATACATCTTTTTCATCAAGCTCTTTACAAATGTTGGACCAAACAAATCCATGTGCAACATATGTAAAGGTTGGCTGATTGAACTTACTGTTTTGGACTTACAAGAAGCTCTATGTTGCTTTCCCTTTTGACAAGCAACACAGGTTTGATCATTTTCAAAGAGTTTTGAAGGTAGACCTCTTACAAGATTTCCCTTAACCAGTTTATTCATAGTTTTGAAATTTATGTGTCCAAGCCTTCTATGCCATAGTTTAGATTCATCAGATGTGGCTTTTGCAAAGAGACAAGTTAGTCCTCCTTTAGGAACAATATTCTTTAAATCAACACTATACATATTGTTCTTTCTAGGAACCTTAAGTAAAACATGACTTTTCAATCATCAGTTAACTTAAGTTTTGGAGATAAAACAATACAGTCAGTGTCATAAAAGATAAACACACTATTCTTTTTGTCACACATTTGTGAGACACTAAAGAGGTTAAACTGTAATTCTCTTACAAAATACACATTCTCAAAATCTAATTTACCAGTTTTGATTGTACCTCTGCCTGTGATTTTCCCTCCTTTGGGGTTACCTCCAAAGGCAACATATCCTCCATCAATTTCTTCAAAATTAGTAAGATAGGACATGTTCCCTGTCATGTGCCTTGAGCATCCACTGTCAATCACTCATTGGTCCTGTAAATCAACATGTGGTAAGAAAATCAGTCTCTTTTAGGGACCCAAGCCATCACTGACTTGGATCTGCCTTGTGCATCAATATAATCAAACCTTTTCAGAATGGTTGATGCACTGTTGTGTTTAGAAACATGGTCTATTACTTTAGTCTTTGGTTTCCAAACCCAACAAGCTGAGGCCTTAACAACATTAACCTGGTTTCCCTTAACAACATTAAGTACTATTTTTGGCTTAGCAGCATAACTGCTAGCTTTGGCCTAGCAGTAGTAACATCATTACCGACTAACAGTATAACCCACTATTAAAGTTACTGTTTTTATTGCTGTTTTGTTGTTAATAGGTCTTCTAACAGTTTTGATGTCTTATTAAAAAACATTTGTCATTGGTCTTGCACTATTCACTGTTGTTTTGGGTTGAGCAGTATTAACTGGTCTAGCAGTAGTAAGTGATACTAGGCCAGACCTCATTAATACTGCTTTTGGAACCATGTTCCTTTTAGGACTAGGGTGAGTCATTCTAGAAAAATTCTGGTGATTCACCCTTTGAGTATAGTTCCACACTGGTTTTACCATCTTTTTATTATTAAACTATCTCTGATGGTAATCACAATCATACTGCAGGTGATCAAAACTTCCACACACATAGCAAGCTTTGTTAATCATCTCAAAATTACTTCCTAATCTTTGAGACATCATGTTATTCTAGTTTCTTTGGTTTCCTCTAGGACTATGTGTGTTCAGCCTATTTTGATTACCCGATTGATTTAACAGTTTGTTTTTCTCTAGGAGATTTTACTTGCTCTTTAGATTTAACAAACTTTATTTTAGCAAAACTAGACTTAACTGTTTTCTTCTCTTTCTTAGCCTGAGGCATATCTTCTTCCTCACTATCAGACACCTAATCCTCAATAATTGGAGCCCCATTATTCTTCCTGACAACCTTAGGTTTGTCTGTACTAGCCTTAGCTTCACTAGTCTCAACTACAAACTTCTTAACTGTAGGCTCATTTACAAACTCCTCAAGACCAGAAAAATCATGTTTTGGAGGCATAAAGTTTTCCTATTATAATGAGATGAACAACATTATAATCCCTAAAAAACCGTATTTTGCACTTATTCAACCTCCTGAAACAATCTAGATATTTTTTAAGTTTTAGATGAAATTCTCAAATTTTTCTACATAGCCATAATTTCATCTTTTTGTTTTTAAGCCAGTTCCAACTTTCTCCTAAGCTTTGTAATGGCTACTTCTTTTAAATAAATCTCACGTTTAAAGAGCTTTATATCTTCTTCATAAACATACTCATTTTTCTTATAAACTATAAGTCTTACTTCTACAGACTCCTAAAACCTGATTATATAAGCAAATTATTTAACTTAGATGTCCTTAAGTCTTTTAAAAGTTGTTCATTTTGTTCTTCAAGAATTTTAACATTTTCCAAACAAGATGATGAACAGTTTGAATCAGTAGATACCTCAGAGTTAGAACTTGTAGAAGAGTAAGCCATAAGTGCAAAGTTAGTTGGACCTTCTTCTACTTGTAGAAGAGTAAGAGTAAGTATGTGCTTTTGTAAAGTAAGTATGTAAGTATGTATGAGTGTGTGAAAGTCTTAGTCATACCTGGAGACCTTGCCATTTATTTATATGTGTAGAAATAGGATGGGACGAGGCCTAACATAAAAACCGATGATCATGGGGGTGTCCCATGTTTTGAGGGGTGATTGCAGAAACTGTATACCATGTTCTCTACTTTGGCGGGAAAGCTTAGGTGGAGAGGGAGATCATAGGTGTTTGACTTAAACAAGTCTAACCTCTGCCCTAGTTTCGTCGAAGGCCTTACCGTGAAGGGTTTGGGGCCTTCGCGTGGCAGATTCCTATACTGGTAACCATCTCGAAGACAGTTTTACGCCACTCAAAACTATTTGAAGGTTTTAAAGTACAATTGGGAGAAAATCCTATTCAAGCTTGAAAGGGAGGCCTCCGAGCCGGAGAGGAGGGTACGTCATCACTACCCATCTTTCATAACGCCTCTTTAACTTCCATTTGTCGGAAGCCTTAAGGTAGTGGGGTAGGTTGTTGTGGGGTCTTTTGCAGCATATTGGACTTTCGGTAGCTGACTGGGGGGGGGGGGGGGGGTGGGGCGGTTTGGGGGGGGGGGGGGGGCACAGCCTGTTTGCGAAGCGCGTGAAGGGAGTGCAGGGAAATAGGGGCTCCTCCCCGGATCTGCGTGTGTCGGGCTAGAAATCCTTATTCGAGATCGTAATTCCTTCTTCCTACTCTCGTCTTTAATAAATCTCAATGATGCTCACCCTGTCCTAAAGGGCATAGGCGTGGTGTCCTTGTGCGCGTACGGGGGGTGATAGCATGGGCCTTGTTGGTCTGCTTCTTTTGGGTTTGCTTCATCTTGTCCGAGAAGTTGAGGCGATGTTGGGTGTTGGATTTCCTCACACCTACATAAGGAGTGAGCTCTCTAAACCCGATTGGTTTTGCCCTTAATTTTATCTTAAGCCGCATCACTAAGTCACTATGACGAGCCCAGCTAAGTTGGGATTTGATAAAAGTCCATGTATGGACCAACTCCTCGAGTTTGCCTGAACTGTTGACTGCCTCTCTGATGGTGGTATGCTAGTTTTATCTACTGCATTTTTGCTTCTAGGGGGGGGGGAGGGGGGGGGGTGGTGACCGTCCGCTGATGTTTTAGGGCAACCTTTCACAGCGCGTGTCTGTAGTAGTACCTTTTGTTCATCTATATCTAGCACTGGGAGGGAGCGAGGCGGGGCGGGGGGGGGGGGGTGGGCCGGGCGGGGGCCGGATTCCTCCATAGGGGGGAAGGGGGTTTTCCACATGAATTATGGATTTAACTACCGGATCGGGGGGGGGGTGTCCATCGAGGGGGGGGGGGGCGAGGGGTCGGGTGGCTGCTTTATATTGATAATCCAATTCCAACAATCTTGTTGAGAGAACAACCCTATACCTGAAACCTTGACAATCTTACATACCGCCCTAAAAGTCTCTCTCCGCACCAACAGGTAGTCAAACTGATTTATGTGGTTCCCCACTATGATAGGTAGGACTGGAGAATGGGCATGCCCTCTTCCTTGAGCAGAAATAGTTTATGGGGGGGGGACCCAAAATACATATATTGGGCTCGTGCGAACGCGCGCCGTGTCCAGAGCTGATGTGTTACTGAGATATGGGTTGCCCTAATTATTCCTAACATCCATACGGGGGCCAGGGGGGGGGGGGGGGATGCCGTCTGTGCACCGGGGGGGACTCGAGTATCTCAATCAACTTTTACTCCGTATATGAATCGGTTTAGATCTCGGTTCCGGGGAGGGGTGATCAAAGCTACTCGGGTTATCAAGACACTGTCTCTGACAAGCTTAGTCTGAGGAGAGAGCCATAAGCTCTTTAATCCTTGGGCTCGGGGGGTGCAAGTCCGTCGGGGGCGTTTGAGGTTTGCGTTATGGCACATATAAGAAAAACAGTTTGCTCCGGGGCTCTTCATCACTAGTTTAACCAGCATAATCCTTATGTCCAGGTAAACATAAACACGCCGAACTAAACTGTTTCTTAAAGGTTTGTGCTAGGACGACTTCTACATCCATTTCATGCAGTCGCTGCACCCGAGTATCATAAGCAGTTGTATTGGTTTCCCTCTCTGTGTTGGGCACCCCTGGTCATTTAGTGTCGTCTGTGGGGGAAGCATGGCAAGTGCATACTTTCGTGTGGGGGCCTTTTCTCACTGGCGGGGGGCGGCCGTCTACTAGTTCCATTGGAAAAAATACCAGTCCGGGGAGAGGAGTTCTTGGGGGACATTTCAGCTACCCACGGCGCTGGGGACGGATCCTACGGCAGCTTGCAACTAACATCTCTCCCTATTTTCTCCCTCTAGGTAGGGGGGGGCCTGTGTTCCACCCCTACACTAGGACGAGCGACCGTCGCCGTGGAGCTACCATTGCTAATGACGCCAAAAACTGCACGCCAAATGGCACCGAGTCGGTCTCTCTGAATCCCCAGAACCCCATCCCCCGCTGCAACCTCACCCCCCTCCACACGACACACGGACCCCAGCCCATCCTCTCCGCAAACTACTAGCAAACCACACTCCCAGCCACTACCCTCACCAAAAGCCAATAGCAAAGAAAGTGCCACAGGCTACAGCTGGCTGCCGAAAAAGGATATAATTTTTTTAATGTGTGTACAATAGCGGTCGAAATGGCGCAACCGACGACCATCGGTGTCTACGGTAGCGAGGCTACCTGGATCTTGCTCATAAAAGTGAGGGGGCCTCTACTCGCCAAACGTGGTGGTCCAATCGGCCGAAAGGTCGTCAAAAAAAATAAAAACCAAAAGATAATAGCCACCGGTTTGTTATCGTTCGACCAGGGGGGGGCTTGGCGGGCTGCCGGATGGGGGTGCCGGGGGGGTTGTTGGGTTTTGGGTCGAGAATGGGGTAAGTGATGGGTATGGCCGGTGGTGGGGGTTGCTTGGGGGAAAGGGTATAGAGGTGGTCGGGGATCGAAAGAGATGTTTTTGTCGGTCAAAACCACAGGGTCTCCGGGGGGGGAGGGCACTGGAGAAGAAATTTCACATGGTCGTGTTCATGAAAAATTTTATGCACGTAAATTCTATAGGGATTAATTGGGGGGGTTCCCGGGGGCAAAAATACTGCAGTGAAAACCGAGATTAGTTTAACCAATCATATGACACAAGACGCGCATAATTCTACCCACAAAAAAACCACATTTAGCCCATGAACAACTCCAGTCAAAAACCAAACCCCTCAAAACAGCCCACCAATCAATACCAACCCTTTCCTCGTATCCCTCTCCCCACCCTCACTTCACCCCACCACACTCCCCCTCCCAACCACCCCCCCCCATCACCTCTCAAACTCCCCCCAATGCCCGCAACCACCCACAGGCTACTTGCCCTAACCCCCCCTGTCAACGTGAATCGCGGGGGTGCGGGGGCCGGGGCGGGGCCCCGCTCTGCTCAATGAAACAACGCGCGGCTACATATATCTATGTCACGGCCCGCTACGGGGGTGGGGGGGGGGGGGGGGGGGGGGGGGGGGGTGGGGGGGGGGGGGGGGGGGTGGGGGGGGGGGGAGGGGGGGGGGGGGGGGGGGGAGGGGGGGGAGGGGGGGGGGGGAGGGGGGGGGGGGGGGGGGGGGGGGGGGGGGAGGTGGGGGGGGGAACGAGTCACACATCCTTACATGACTCCTGTCCGTTCTTCCCACTTATTTCATCGTTAATAGGTATTTAATAGGTTGTGTTGGTCACGGGTTCGCTCTCGTCTCGCCTGTACATGGGTCTTAAATTCAAGCTATCCGAGTAATGGGTTTTCTCATGGTCATCATCATTACCTTCTATGACAAAGGGTGGTATGCAATTAGTTTTTATTTCCTCAAAATCTATGTGTTTAAACCTTTCCATTTTATAAGGCATAAATATAATCATTTATTTAACCCTTGTTCAACATGAACTTATTCCCGCCTTCCTCCTTGTGTAAACTTAACCCAGTTTCTTCACAAATGGTTAATCCAACACCATTCCTCTAAGGTAGCGATCATTACACTAGTGGTATCCTTTTACTATGACAAAATCACAATCATAAAGTGAATTTACCTACAATACTTTTAATCCCTTACTCTCCCTATGCACATATCAACTTTTCATAGGGTTTAGACAATTTATTTCTTGATTAAACCACCTACACCATGTAACCATTAGTAATTAAGCCTAGGAAATAACATTTATAGGTGAATCTAAATCAAAGTAAGCTTGTTCCTTGAAGGAATTGGACTCAACCATACAATGAGAATTTTTTATGCAGAATACAGCTTTCATTTTTTACTTAGCACTAACCCAAGGAGGTTTCGCAGGATTTTTCAAAAGACAGTCGCCGGATTATAACCTAACTCTTCAAGTGGTAGCGGAAGGTGTCGAAGTAAATCCAGGGATCTCCTCCTCTACCTCTTGGTATCTATTTTATTTCCTCCTTTGAAAGCTCCTCACATGTACCATTATCAGCTTCCTACAAACCCCCTTTCGTCTCTCTCACAAGGTACGCTCAGTCCTCTGGTTCTTTTCGTTTTATGTATCGATAACACGTGCCAACTATGATTATTTTATCAGTACCGTCTAATCCTTCTATCCTTTCTTCTTCTCTCCTTTTTTTCTTGACCAGTCGACAATTTTGTTGTCGACCAATGTCGGAAGGGATGGGGTGCGACTTAGGCCTCACCGCAATCAATTGCTATGGCACCATGCCTTTCTAGATATGTTCTTCCTTTTCTTATAAATGACCAAGAGAAGCCCCCCACTCCGAGCAATTTTCACCCTACTCACCTACAAAATAAACACCATGGCTCTTCCATCAATTTCAATGTTACAAAAGTCTCTCTACGAAACCACCCCGGTCAAACAACCCAATCAACACGTATCATCACATCATCTCTGTAGGACAATGTATAAGGCCGAATAGCCGCGAGCCATAGAGTTTCAGCAGTAGGACATGAGTGGTGGTGAGAACACAACTAAATAAGACACCCCCTCCGAACACCGAGAACCAAAAAAGTTGCAACCCATCATCTTGTTGATGATAGCGATGATTCTTAAGGCTAGAACGACTTCTCTTCTCATGACGAGAATCAAAATCACTCATAACCCGCATGGTGTCAACAAGACTTAGTTTATGATGTCAACAGGCCGACCACCTGAGTGAGTCCCCGGTCGGCCCTCAAGAGCCCTTATGAGCCGTTCTAATATATTGAAACCCATATAAAAATCTATGATTACTACTTCCAAGTCCTTAGAGGCTTCCTTGGAATGAGTATCATGGCCCAGGTGGCTTGCAAGTGAAACTGCTTACCGTCCCACTTTGTTACTATCGAGGATGTATAAACACACACAAGCTTGCTTTGATTTCGCGATGCAATAATGGGTTTCCGTGGGTCCCACTATAGCTCTCAGGCACGCCAGTCCCCCAGCGCAAAACGAGTCCCGAAAGCACCGGCAAGCTAATAGTGCAGTCAAGAATCTGCTACAACCCTCGAAATAGGACATCTAAACTACGCAAGCAATCTGCCTCCAGCACGGGGATTTACTCGTGACCTCATGAGGACAAAGATATAACTTAACCGCTGAAACGCGAATTCCTAAGGTACATGTCTCCAACTTTCGTTATGTCAAAAATACGGCGCGGTCCTCTAATAAAGCCGATGGCTTCTTCGTACCTAATTTAACATGTAGCATACCACAAGCCGCTTTGATCGATGGTTTGCCTATTTTTTGAGTCGGGATTGACATGGTCATAAAGATTGTGACTTATTGGATCAAAGATCGATGCCATGACTAGGTACCTATTTTAGAGTAAATCCATGAAACGATTCCATGGCTGTAAGAAAGAGATTCACCTTGATGTTGTTAGAACATCAGGATGTCATTATGGATTTTTATAGGACTTCCCGATGGAAAGAATTGAGCAAGGAAACGAGTAGTAAGATCCTCCCAGGTGGAGATGGATCCTGCAGGAAGACGTTCAAGCCAATTGCTAGCTTGATCACGAAGGGAAAATTAAAATAAACGCATGAGCGTCCTTAAGATGTTGGTTTGGATCCTCGAACCGAATTCCGTGGAATGAGCATCCATTTTGCACCAACCGGATGGTGTCGGATCGCAGAGGCACCACATTGTTCCTATCGGGGAGCTCAATGGTGTTTCGATAGCCCTCATGGCTAGGTCTAGAGTAATCTCCAAGAGTACGGATAGGATTTTTGTCTCCTTTGGAGGTCAACGAAAAGATTTACAAAATAGAGGGAACAAAGAAAAAATAGACTACAAGAAATCTACTTTACTAAAATTAAAATCTCACTTGATAGGAATCAAGCGAGTAGACCTAAGCTAGATAAAGTTCAAAACCTAACTATTCCCCACATAGCGGTGGCCAAAAAACTTTAATGTTCGGGTCGTTGTGACCTTCACAAGAAGTTTTGCAACTACTCCCTAGGTGAGTTGTAATTACCCATTATAGTGTAGTATAGGCAAAACTTGGGGGTTGTCATCTTTCTCTAGGGGAATATGTTAGGAAGGTTTGAACAGAATATAATAGAGGTCTAAGGGGTTGAGAAAAGATTATTTTTGTATTTTATGTTTTTATAGAAAGCAAGTAAAATTCAGGTTTTTGAGAGGTTGGTTTGGTTTTAGTTAATTTAAACTAAATATAAATCTAAACTACTTTGGTGATAACTATATGATAAAACAAACATATTACTTTAGCAAGCACTTACTTCCTAGTTTGCTTTTTCTTAATACTTGTTGCTTTGTCACACTTGTGATGATTCTGTGTAAGTATTTCCTTAATCAAAGATCGAATTACATGAAAAACGCCGTCTATCGTAATACATCCGTTAAGGCAACGCACGAAGAAAAGGTATTGATGAAGACTAATAACAAGGCCGCCTAAGAGTAACATTGCGTGCTTAAAAACACTGTAAGAGGATCAACCATATTAAGGGGTAAGGTAGTATGAAGACTGTTATCGATGGTATCCTTTCTACACACTCGCGTTCCCTTAGACGTCTATGCCAATTTAATATCTTATGGCTAGTTTTCTAAAGCCTAACACGCACATCCATCACAAGAAGCAACATTAAAAGGATCTACAAACTAAGTTTCAAGCCGTCATAAGTAAATACTAAAGGATCTAGCCTAGCATGTTAAAAGAAAGCGAAGAACAAGAATCAATCACACAACACATAGACATATTGAATGATAAAAGATCGGAGATCTCACTTGATTAAAACATGTAATTAAGGCTAATACAAAAGGGTTTTAACACCTTAGAAATGGCCTAAATAGCAGCTATAATCTTCTTCTAAAAGTAGGGTTCGGTTCCTAAAAGTTAAACCCTTAAAACCCTAAAAACGAGATTGTATATATATAAAAACGGGTGCGACGTCGTCGCATTATAATCCTGATGCCTTCGCCCCGTCGAATCTTCTAGGGCTTCTTTAAGTCGGTTTGATCTTGACGCCGTCGCAAGAAATCTGATGCCGTCCTTTGTAAGCCATGATGCCGTCACAATAAAATGTGACGCTCTCTCCATGCACTGTACGTGTATTGATGTGTGCTAAAACACACATCATTTGTACCCCAAAAAATGCTAATAAACGAACTAAAACACTAAAATATGGATAAAATATTTGCCAAATATTTTGAATTGTGTTGTGTAATTCTTAACATGTACAAAGGATTGAAAACAAAGCAAAACGGTAATTTTTGGGTGACTTTCGACGACGTTTTTACATTTATCGAGGCTCAAACGAAGTCGTTAATATTCCTAGATCACACCATTGGAAAGAGCACGAAATTACGAGTCCAACGGTACCGGCCTTTCATATTTGAAACTTTTTATTTTGAACCTTTTTGTCCCTGTTTGAACCTTTCTTATTAAATTGGCCTGGACCAAATTGAGAAGGGGTTTATATTTAATTTCACATATATATATATATATATAATACAAGTATGCTCTAGCTCAGCTGGCTCTTGGGGTAACCCTTGAGTCGCTAAGCTAGAGGTCTTGGGTTCGACTCCCATATGTGGTTTATTATCCACATCAGCTGCCATGTGTACGCCACGTGATGACACGTGGATGCCACGTGGCTGACCCGACCTGACCCGGCCATGACCCGACCGGACCCGGCCCATGACCCGACCTGACCCGGCCCATGACCACCTGTTGACTGGAGGTCAACCATCGTTGACCGGTGGTCTAGCTGGCTCTTGGGGTAACCCTTGAGTCGCTAAGCTAGAGGTCTTAGGTTTGACTCCTATATGTGGTTTATTATCCACATCAGCTGCCATGTGTACGCCACGTGGTGACACGTGGACGCCACATGGCATACCACGTGGCATGCCACGTGGCAGACCCTATCCAGACCCGGCCCATGACCCGACCTGACTCGGCCATGACCCGACCTGACCCGGCCCATGACCCGACCTAACCCGACCCATGATCGCCTGTTGACTGGCGGTCAACCACCGTTAACCGGTGGTCCGGCGGTGGTTGACCGGTCGTCCGCCACCGTTGACCGTCGTTGACCGCCGCCATTGACCACCGTTGACCGGTGGTCAAGCGGTGGTTGACCATCGTTGACCGCCGCCGTTGACCACCGTTGACCGATGGTCCGGAAGCGGTTGACCGGTCATTGACCGGTGCTGACGTGTATGCCACGTCACTGGCGGCTGTCCAATTGGATGCTGCCACGTGGCGGCGGCTTGGCGGCTAATGATTATATACTAGGTACTGTGCAGGTGGCGGATACGAGGTTTTAGAAGGGGGTACATGTCCTCATGCGATTGGTGGATTGGTATGTGCTTAATTACACATACCTTTTACCTTTAAAAACGAGCTAAAAGAACCAAAAACGGACTTAAAATGCCCAATATACGCTTGTTTTGCTAATTGTATTGTGCAGGAACGGATAACTAAGAAAAGGACGAAAAACAAAGCCAAAACAACAAAACCGGACTCGGAATGGAAAAGACTGTGAAAGACAAAGCCAAATCGAAGCCGAAAAGTCAATCAAGTCAAAAAGTCAACAGAAAAGTCAACTGGTCAAAGTCAAAGTCAACCCAAGTCAACCCCGAGGCCAAAAGACAAAGAAATATAAGTTTAGGGACTGAAATTGTAAATCCCTAAACTTATATTTATAAGAGAAAAGAAAAAAAAACAAGGGGCCAAATTGCCAAATTGGCAAAGCTATACCACAAGGGCCATAGCTGCCAACTCTTTTAACTTGTATTACCCAAGGACGAGTATTTGCGAAACTATGTTAATAACCACTTGGGGACTGAACTTTGCCAATTTCCCCAAAAGAAATAACAATACCAATGACCATGAATGTCGCTGCTGATGCGTGAAATAACTAACCTTATACTGTAGCGCCACGCGAGAGGCCACATTGCGCGCGCGAGCGCGAGCGCCGAATTCACCCTGTCACCGAGCCCCCTTTTTTTTATAACCTCTTCCCACGGACTGTTTGAAACCCAGAAAACGGGGGGCCCGAGGAGCCGGAGAAATCAGCGGGTTAACTTCACGGCCTATTTAGGCCGGTGGCGGGGTAGGTCCGGTCGAAGGAAAAACCCCATGGTCAAACTTCTCCCCCTCCTCCACTTAAACCCTAATCCCATTTGGCAATCCCACAATCCCCCAAGCCTAATCCAACGGCTAAGATTAAGATTGAAGGGTCAAGATTGCTTTGGGCTTTTTGCTCTCACCAAACAAACACAACTAACACAAGGGCTCAGCTATAAAAGAAACAAGAAGGCAGAAGAAAGAGTAGTTAGTTTTTGAGTTTTTAAATTACCTTTGTACTTTTTTAATTTCATGTACTGTTCATCGTTTTAATTTAAGTTTGTAAACTTTTAATTCAGTTGCACTTACCATTTTTAATCTTGTACTTTTCTTTTGGAAGTAATCAAACTAGTTCAGTTGTTGTTATTCTCAAGTTTTCATGTTTTAAGCTTGTTTTAGCTAATAAGCTTGTAATAAGCTCGAATTAGCTTATTCCTTTTTTTTTGTTCTAAAATAGTTCCAACATTGATCATAGCTTGTTAAAAACTGAGCTTGTCTATTTTAGTTTAAAAAATTGTTCATTTGAATTCATTGGATTCAATATTGAGGTACAAGGAGGTAATAAGCTTTTAACAGCTTATTGAGCTTTAAGCTCATTGGTTTAGAGGCTAAGGAGCCATTAGGTTCAGGTTTAAGCCACTCACTCAACAAGAGTGGCTTTGTGACTGAGACTACAAAAAATTCAGGTTTCATCTTCCAAACCTCATTGTAGCTTATAAACATCTTGTTCATTTAGCTTATTTAAGTACCTTTGTTTTCCTTGTGTTTAAATCCTGTTCAAATAAGTTTAGTAGGTTTGGATAATCAAATGTTCTAAGTTTTCTCAGTTGAAGTTCATTTAGTTTCATTTTTTTCTCCAAATTCTGTCATTGAGCACTAAGAAGCTAGGTGAGTAAGTGGCTTATTTCCCTTAATAAGCTGCAAGTTTGAGTTCTAAAGTAGCTTAAATAGGTAAAAACTAGTGTGAGTGGATAAAAGTTTTTAGCTGGTTTAGTTTTTAAAACAGTTTTTAAGCTCATTTTAGTTGGGACAGAATTGATAAGGGGTGTTTGGGTTAACATGGAAAGTGGGTCAAAACAGGTTTTGGCATGGGTTGGGGTTATGTAGTAGGTTAGTATTAAGTGTTAATCTATTTAGAGGCTGTTATGTAAAAGTTAATTAGTTGGCAACATGTTTTCAAAAGTCTATACACCTACTATGAAACTGTGACATAAAAAAACGGGTCACAAGTGCTTAATTAGTTTTAAGCAACTGAGAGTGAGAGTTAAAGGTTCAAAAAGTTTGTATTTTGTGAGTATAAAAAAGGCTGTAACAGTCCTTTGTCTTTTGACTTGGTGAGTCAAAACCACCAAGTCTTATAAGTGTAGCAGTTTTAACAATTTTACCATCCCCTTTTCACCATAAAAAATAAGCAAGCTTAAAAAGGTTTTTAAAAAGGTTAAAAATAGGTGCACGAAGCTGTTTAGCAAGAACACTCATTCTGTTTTTAGCTTACATAATGTTGTGTTTAGAGCTTATTTGACACTTAAAAATAACTTCAAATAAGCCTTGAAATTTTGCCTAAAGCTCCCCTGGTGCAATGGGGAGACTTTAGGCTGTTATTTTCTCAGCCATTAAAGCATTATAAGCCCCAAGTTATGGGCTTATTTCAAGAAGCCAATAAGGCTCTTGTATAAGCCTCATTGATTTTTCAGACCTTAGGAAGCTCATTTGTGTGCTTATTTTTTAAGCACAAAACTTGCCTTTTGGCTGTTTCACATGGCTTTTAGGTGTGGACATATTATTTTTCTTTCTGTTTATTTAGCTTATGTCACAAGCAATATTTAGCTCTTAATAAGCTTTTTAGATTATATCTCTCTCTATCCTCTCAGATTGTTTAACTTATTGTGACCTCTTGGTCTAGCGTTAGGTTTGTCCGGACACGGGGGAAAGTTAGGGAGCCATGTGTTGCCGGTTTAGGGAGGAGGTGCCCTTTTATGCCAAGACTGGGGCCCTTTTTAAGCGAGTTTTCTAGTTGGGGGAGGTTGCTTGGGGGGGTTGATAAAGTAGAAAAAGTTGGGTCATTTGTTTAGGGGAAGTTTTGGGTAAGGGGGTAAACACTCATTAGTAACTTTCATGTTTTAGAGTTTTTGCTAGGGGGAAGGTTGCTAATTTTCAAACAATGCCAAAAAATGATTCAAGGTCGGCGTGGTCTAGGTTTTTTGATGTCGTTTCCATTTAGATTAGAAGGGGTAAATGTGGCATGGGTTTTTAGGTATTTCACCTTCTTTTGTTGCCAGAAGCTAGCCAGTGGTAATTGTTGGTGAGTATCACTGGTAGTGAGTAGAAAGAGTGGGGAATGTAGATAATTATTTAAAATATGGGGAATAAAAGGGGGGAAAGGGGGTGATTGTAGGAGTTAAAGGGTAATTGAGTTTTATTGGAAAAAGGGGGAATATATATATAGTTGTAGAAAAGGTGAGGGGGAGGGGGGTTTGTATTATTGGAATGGTATAGGTGTGATGGGGGGGGAGAGTGTTAGTGTATTGAGTTGTGATTTGGGAGGGGAGTGTGTGGTTAGGGGGGGGGGAGGTGGGGGAGTGTAGGGATTGGTTTTGGTGGGGGTGTTTTGGGGGGATGTTTGGGAGTTTGTGGGGTTGTGGGGGGGTATTGGGTTGGGAGTGTATTGTTGGTGGTATGGATTTTTTTTTGTATTTTTTGGTGGTTTTTTTGTTGGGAGGGGGGTGGTGTTTTGGGGAGGGGGATGAGTGGGGGTGGTTTTTGGGTTTGGGGAGGTGGATGGGGTGTGAGGGATGAGGGGTTTTGTTAGGGAAGGGGTTAGTTGGGGGGGGGAGGGGTAGAGGGGGGGGGGGATTTATTAGAAGGGGGGAGAGTGAGGGGGATGGAGAGGGTGGGAAAGTTGTGGTGGGTTGGTTTTTGGAGGAAGTGGTTGGGTTTTGGGGGGTGGGGAAAAAAAGGGGGGGAGGGTGGAGAGGGAGGGGGGGTAGGTTTGGATGTTGGGGGTGGGGGGGAGGTTTAGGGTGGGGGTGTGGGTTGGGGTAGGGGGATAGTGTAGATTGGATGGGTGAGAAGATTTAGATTTGAGGATGGGTGAGTGGGGAATGTATTTGAAGAGGGTGGGTGTTTAGTAAAGTTATGGAGTGTAGTATATCGGTATATTTGCACAGGTTTGATTTTTAGACTTATTTATATATTTTATATTCTATTATATATTATATATATATAAACAATGTAAATTTCACCAATCAATTTTTGGCGCTGTTGCCGGGGAGGCTGTGAAACCGTCTATCGTTACGTTTGATCAATTGTGTTTGAAACTGTGAATATTTTCTTTTATTATAAAAATATAAAAAAGTACAAAAATATTTTTCATTTCTTTAAGTATAATTATCAGATAAAAACCAAAGAAAAAAAACCAAAAACATAAAAACATTGTCCATAAAAAAGAGAATAAAATTCACAAATTGGTAAAATACCAAAATATAATATTCTCAACTGAGGTATTATCATATAAAAAAAAGGGGGGGGGGGGGGGGGGGGGGGGGGGGGGGGGGGGGGGGGGGGGGGGGGGGGGGGGTAAAAAATAATAAGTTCCCGGTGAACCTTGTTGGTTCCCAACTCGAACAAAAGATATTAAAACTTAGCCTTTTTTGTCTCTTATACGAGCGTACGCTCACCTTGAAATTTAAACAAACTATAAAGTGGGAATAAGAAGGGGGGGTATTTTTATTTTTTTATTTGTATCCTAGGAACTACGACCGAAAGGAGAAATAAGCATCGCTCTATTCTACTCCTCACGTCACCTGTGAGTTTATCTTTTGTATGAGCTACGTGAAGAAAGTAGATTATTGGTTTAAGTTGTCTTATCTCATGTTCCGTTAGAAAATCAATTTGTGAATTAATCATTAAAAATGCCAAAAAAAAATTAGTGAAAAATTTTTCTTTTTATATTTCTAATTTTGTGCATGCCGCACATCGTTCTCAAGCCCACGTAGAAAAACTTCGACAACCCACAAGATCGCCAAACTTCTCTGTTAAGATCATCAAATCTTGAAAACCTGATAATCCTCCCATAGATTACGATGCTGATAATCGTACAATGGCGCCAATTGCTCGAGAGCACACACCAGATGGATACGAGGATGGCATGTTATTCCGGAAAACACCGCAATAACTTTTGAGATCAAGCAAGGATCTCCTTAATCTTGTCCAAAACAAGCAATATTTGGAAATGAACAGAATGACCCACATGCTCACAACCGTTATTTTCCAACAAGATCCCTTCTACGATGTAGATTCCGAACGTACCAGAATACGTCGGTTAAACTTATGCTTTTCCCGTTTTCCTCGGAAGTGGCAGCCCGGATATGGCTAGAAAAAGAACCCCTCGGTCGAGTTGAAACATGGTATGATCTTGTTTTCGAAAATTATGTAACGAAATTCTATCCTCCCTCAAAAACGACAAATCTCAGAAATGAAATCGACGACGGGGGGAGGATGTCGAGGGGGGGCAGAGAAAGTTTGATGAGGGACGTTTTATGGGAGGGGGGCTTGGATCGGTCAATGATGGCTTTGGGTTAAAGGGGGGGTGGGCCGGGTCGATATGGGGGGGGTTTTAAGATATATGCATGCAACGGGGACGTGTACATTCTAGGGGGGGTAGATGGCCGCTAGGGGGGGGAGGACTCAAGATGATCGGGAGAGGGATTCATGGGGGGGGGGTAACTCTGCTGCTGGGGAGGAGGGGGGGGTAACGGGGTCTGAGCAGTAATCCGGTCGGAGAATGTTTGGGGGGGAAAAATCAAGCGCGTCGTCGCGCGGAGCGAGAGTGTGTGTGAGGTGAGCTTGCGTGTCTATCAAGAAACAAAGGCTGTTGGTACGGGGAAAATGGAGTACGAAGAGGGAGCCACCCAAGCAGGCTCATCTGAGGTTGCTGAAATAAAAGGTCTGGGTTCAGGCATGTTATTTAATAGGAGGGTTGAAAGGAACAAATTAAAATGAGGTAAGAAGAAAGTAGAAGTGAGGGTGGGTTTAATTTGGTGTGGGGATATATGGGGGTGGGATTTGAGTGATATTATTGGGGGAGATAATATATATGATAATTGTTAATGGAATATAGTAATAGTGTGGGGGGAAATGGAAGAGAGGGAATTGGGTATTTGAATTGAGTTGGTAGGTTGTGATGGGTAAGAAGTTAGAGATTGTAGGGATTAGTAGTAAAGAATGGTTTTAAGAAAGTTATGAAGAAGATTGCAAAAAGCCAAAACGAATTTCAATCGAGGAAATAACTTAAATCAAAATAGAGGATACATTTTCAAACCAAGGTCAATTTACAACCCCCGGGTTCATCAACCAGTAGCTCATCAACCATAGCTCATCAAGGACCTGATCCAGACAAAACACCGGTGTGTCAATCAAAAACAATTTTGAACGATATGTCACAGCAATGAAAGCAGTGTTGAAAACATTCAAAACCAATGTCAAAACCAAGCAATCCCAATGGGCAAATTTGACTGACATGCTTTCAAAATTGATTACTGCTAATACAGCATCTACTATCGCGCGACGGTTCTGGAACCTCTTCCTGGAAACAAATTTACCAACCCTAGGAAGATTTAAATGGTATCACTACCCGAAGTGGTGTTACCATCCAAGGGACCAAAAGCAATTAATCATAGATGCCGAGTTACAAAGCTACGACACTATGCCTCCTGCTAATAACGTAAGCCACCGAAGACGCCACCGTCCTGTTGTTCAGAAATTAGTCTCGTAATCCAAATCCTGAGCCCAAAGATGCCCTGATGTGGCTCCCAATTCTAAAAGCATCAATTCCCCATTTTCCATCAAGAAGAAAATGATGAAAAGCGCAAGGAAAAAGCAGACGACCAAAAACGAGAAATTCTATGAAATCTTTAGAGATTTGATTTTTCGAGATTAGCTTTAGACCGATAGCATAGATTCGTCATGCCTAAATTTGCTTCGACTTTAAAAACCTTAAATGAAACAAAGAAAAACTGGCGAGGATTGCAAGAACTGCCTTTGAATGAAGGGGGGGAACTAGTTGCAGGGGGGGGGCGGGGGTGGGGTCAGGGGGGGGGGGGGGGGGCCTCGGGGGAAGACCAAGTTACCAAAGAAACTTGGGGAGACCGCTGCCGGAGTTTCTGATTCCAGTGTGAGAATTTACTGGTATTGAGCTTAGGGCATGCAGGACGCATATGGGGCGGGGGGGCGAGGGGGGGGGGGGGGGGGGTCTTGGGTGGCGAGCATTAATCTCGGATGGGCCTTTTGCTGTCTGGAAAAGATAATCGCTCGGTGGGCCCAACTAACAACTACTTGGGGGGGCATGGTGCGTTGGGAGAGCTACGGGGGAGATGGGTGCAAGGGGGTAACTATAACCTAGTCGTATAGCTAATTCGATCACTAAACCGATCGGTATCGCTAAGACGTCCGTCTAATGGTGGGAAAGTTCCAATTTCCAGCTGACTTCGTAGTTGTTGATTTTGAACCAGACCCCCGAGTACCTTTAATTCTCGGGCGATGTTTCTTGAAAACAAGTCATGCTTTGATAGATGTTTATGAAGGCGAGATTACCCTTCGTGTTGGCAAGGAAGCCATCACATTCAATCTGGACCAAACTTCAAAATACACAGCTGATTACAACCATATGACGGTCAACAAAATCGACGTCATCGATATGGCTTGTGATGAGTATTCTCAAGAGGTCCTAGGATTTTCAAACGTGATCGCGAGTGGCAATCCCACTCCATATTCTGAGCCTATTGTTTCTACTGCTTCTCCAACTCTCACTCCTTTCGGGGACAGTGACTTTCTCTTATTTGAAGAAGCAGATTCGTTTCTTGCTCTAGAAGATGATCCAACTTCATCTGAAGTTGATCCAACTTATCAGGATCCTGAGGGGGACATCCTACTTCTAGAGGCAATTTTGAACAGTGAACCACCACCCCCCCTCCCAAATCATGAACAATATCTGCCTGAAGTTAGGAAAGAACTCAAACTCTGTGAAGCTAAAACCGTTGAATCTTCCGTTGATGAACCTCCCGAGGTTGAACTCAAGGAACTGCCACCCCATCTTGAATACGCATTTTTAGAAGGTGACGACAAGTTGCCTGTCATAATTGCTAAAGACTTAAAAGATGAGGAAAAGGCAGCTCTTCTCAAGGTTCTCAAGTCCCACAAGCGAGCCATCGCTTGGAAACTCTCCGATATAAAGGGTGTTAGCCCAGAATTTTGTACTCACAAAATTCTAATGGAAGAGGACTACGAACCATCTGTGCAAAGTCAGAGAAGGGTAAACCCAAAAATCCACGACGTTATCAAGAAGGAGGTTGAAAAACTCCTTGACGCTGGATTGATTTACCCCATCTCTGACAGCCCTTGGGTAAGCCCGGTACACTGTGTACCTAAGAAAGGAGGTATGACCGTCATCACAAATGATGAAAATGAACTGATTCCTACTCGATTGGTCACGGGATGGCGAGTATGTATTGATTACAGAAAGCTTAATGAAGCCACCCGAAAGGACCACTTCCCATTGCCCTTCATGGACCAAATGCTCGAAAGACTAGCAGGAAACCAATACTACTGTTTCCTCGATGGCTTCTCGGGTTATTTTCAGATCCCAATTGACCCAAAAGATCAAGAAAAGACAACCTTTACTTGCCCATACGGAACTTTCGCCTATCGTCGCATGCCTTTTGGGCTATGCAATGCTCCTGGCACGTTCCAAAGATGTATGATGGCAATTTCCAGCACGATATGACTTGAAAAACGATGAAGTATTTTATGGATGACTTTTCGGTCTTTGGAGACTCTGTTTTCTCGTGCCTAACTCCCATTTGGAAAAGATGTTGAAGCGGTGTGAAGTCACCAATTTGTCTTTAACTCGGGAAAAGAGCCATTTTATGTAAAGGAAGGAATTGTTTCGACATAAATGTCTAAGTCTGGATTGAGGTAGTGGAGCTAACAGTCGTAAAGTTAATAGCTAAAACTCCCTCATCCGACTTCTGTCAATGGGGTCCGTGTTTCCTTGGGCACGCCAGTTTTTACGGCGATTCATTCAGGGACTTCTCGAAAATTGCCGTCCTATGACTCTTAGCTTGAAAAAAGAGCCTCCATTTGTCTTTTCTGAAGAGTGTATCGATTCCCTTTAATACAACTCAAAAGAAAATTGACTTAGGCTCGATCTTAATTGCTCACGACTAGACTTACCCTTCAGAACTAATGTGCGATGCTAGCTATTCGCAATTGGGGCAGTCTGGGCAAAGAAAAGACCAAGCATTTTCAAACTATACACTATGCTCGCAAGACTATGAACGAGGCCAAACTCATTACACTTACTATCCGAAAAGGAATTACTTGCTGTAGTGTATGCTTGAGAAATTTTGGTCTGTATCTTGTTATGTCCCAAGCATAGTGTATACTGACCATTCTGCTATCAAGTATCTCTTGCAAGAAGGATGTAAGGCAGACTCATACTGGTGGATCTTATTGCTCCAAGGAATTTGATATTGAATCGAGACAAAAAGGAGCTGAGAATCTCGCCGCCGATCATCTGTCAGACTTGAAAATCCGCATCAAGATCAATCGAGAACAAAGAAATCAAAGAAGCTATTTCCTCTCGAAACTCTTGGTTCTATTGCTCTTCAAGATCAAAGTACCCCATGGTTTGCCGATTTTGCAAACTATCATGCGGGGAAATTCGTTATCAAGGGAATGACATCCCAACAAAAAAATAAATTCTTCAAGGATGTCAAGCATTATTTCTGGGATGATCCTTTCCTGTTTAAGATCTGTGGATCAGGTGATAAGCGTTGTGTTTCTGGCCAGTTGCTTTAGGACATTCTCAAAGCTTGCCACAGTGGTCCTAATGGGGGACTCTATGGTGCCAATTACACAGCAAGAAAATCTTCGATTCAGGATTCTATTGGCCACCATCTACAAAGGATGCCATGTACTTTGTCACCGTTGTGACATTTGGTCAACGTTCAGGAAAAATTAACGCAAAGTGATGAGATGCACAAAACTTCTATCTAGTTTGCTGAATCTTTGACATCTGGGGCATACTGATTTTTATGGCGGCCTGTTCCGTCTTCAAGAGGGAACAAGTACATACTCATGGCTGTTGACTACTTGTCAAAATGGGTTGAAGCAAAAGCGCTCCCCACCAATGATGCCCGAGTTATTTGCAAATTTTTGAAAACTCTCTTCTCTCGATTTGGTGCACCCCGAGCTATTATAAGTGATCGCGGAAACACACTTTTGCCAATGAACCAATTTTCAAGGTCATGCTTATGTACGTGAGTCATCACAGTCTCTCCACCGCGTATCACCCACAAACAAGTGGGCATAGTTAGGTGTCATAATCGGGTTTTTAAAGCGTATTCTTGAGGAACCGTGGGAGAAAATCGTGCCTCCTGGTCGGACAAATTAGATGATGCTTTATGGGCCTTCCGCACAGCTTACAAAACACCCATCGGGTGTACTCCATATAAGCTAGTGTACGGGAAGCTTGTCATATACCAATCGAGATAGAGCACAAGGTCTACTAGGCCCTCATGCTTACAAACTTTTTGATGTTCAACTGCGGGTGAGCACAGGAAAGTTCAAACTGATATGAACTAAATGAACTTAGTGATCAAGCTACGAGAACTCTTTGATCTATAAAGAGAAACCAAGAGGATACATGATGCTAAGATTCATAAAACCGCGTTTCAACGTTGGTGATTGTGTTCTCCTCTTAACTCTAGACTGATAGATTTGCTCGGGCAAATTGAAATCTCGTTGGGTCGGACCAGTCACCATTTCTAAGTTTTTCCTTTTATGGCCGTCGATTTTATCTCAGAACTCAGGCCAACTTTAAAGTGAGGTCATCGTATTAAAACACTACTTTGGAGGGGACATACCAACCGAGGTTGTCCCGGATCTCCAAACGTTCCCCATGGACCAATAAATTCGGGGGACGGGTCAAGCGTCGGGACCCTAAACAAGCGCTTCGTGGGAGGCACCCCATGCTTATCCGTAGTATGTAATAAATAAGTGTTTTTGTGTGAGAAGGCTTTCATTTTCCATTACCCGTGTTTTGTCCATGTTTTGTGTGCTTTGTATTGTATGTCCAGGATTTCCCGGATTGTGAAGACTCTCGTGCTTGCAGTATTTCACATGAGTTTCACATCCTCAGCTTCATTTTGGGAATCCAGTATCCAAATCTAATCGACTAACGTTTTATCTTTTGGCACACTTCATAAACGGCCTTAGATTTACGTAAGAACCCCTTTGAAACATCGAGGACGATGTTTAGTTCTAGTATGGGGGGGATCTTCGATTTGATTTTTGCCTGCAGTCGTTGTTATCACGCAATCCCGTTTTACCACCAAATTTTTGCAAAAATACCAAAAAAATGAAAAAAAAAAAAAATTTCAAAAATAAAATAAGTGTTTTGTCACAGTTTTGACTCTCCTAATGGGTAGAATGAGAATAATTTTTGACTCGATCGGGCGTGTTGAGCCCTAGCTAGTTCCTCAACTTACCACTTGTAGGCTAAGCTTTCACGAATTCGATTGCTTCGAATTTTAATAATGTGAAGAACAAGAAGTGATAGAGTTAAATATAAGTTTATGTGCTGAACAAAAACTTATATGAGTAACTTGTGGCTTTTTCTCCCATTAGCTTCTAATCCACCTAATCATACGTGCTCAATTCAATTCAACTAAGTCAATCGATGTTTTTAGAAAAAGCTTCAAATTTGTAACTTGATTCTTTAAAGCGAGATTTTTCTGTTCTTAATAATTCGAAAGTTAAAATGCCAAAGAAGCATGAATGCAAAAATGCATGAATATTGAAATTATGCCAATAAAGCATACATTTGATTATATGGAGCAAGTAAAAGATGTGTCGTGATATCCCACTCCGCTAACCACGAGGTGGGGGTTCAAACTAAGACATCTTTACTTCTAAGGATTTGGTGTGTTGTGATATCTCACCAGGAAGCGAGGTGTGGTTTTCACACTGTATATATATAATATAATAAATGAGGTTCAAACTAAGACACAAATCCTCTAGCCATATTAGGCAGAAGGTGTTTTGTGATTTCCCACATACGCTAGCAACGGGGTGGGTTTTCAAAACTAAGAACATCGGTCATTAGGTTGTGATATCCTCTAGGGAGCGAAGGCCTAAGTAGGTGTCAACTAAACAACGCATTCCTAGCTTTAAGAACTTATGAGTATAATGATGAAGATGTTGCAAAAAGTTCTACAGTTAAAATCTCGTTCTTTAAAATCAAGTTACAAGGTCTTAATAAGTTGTTGCTTTGAGTCATGATTCACCATGAATCACGACTATAAAAATAAGTTGATCTATGGTTGAGTTGAAATGAGTACACACATTTAAATCATATACTCATGTTGGGAGTTAAAAGTTCACCACCCCCCCCCCCCCCCCCCCCCCCCCCCCTTTCCCCCCCCCCCCCCCCCCCCCCCCCCCCCCCCCCCCCCCCCCCCCCCCCCCCCCCCCCCCCCCCCCCCCCCCCCTCCCCCTTTCCCCCCCAAGTTCATAAGTATGAGTGCCTAGCATTTAGACTTATATTGACAGATGATCTTGTTTAATTGCTTGGTTTGGAACTAGTGAAAAATCGGGGACGATGAATTTATCCGACAGGACATCCATAGATTATTCTATGGTCGTTTCTCATTCTATGATCCCAATGTTGATATAATAAAGGAAGTCAAACAGGAAGTCGAGAAAAGAAAAAAAAAGAAAAATCCAAAAATATTAGGGATAGTTAGTGTACAAATAAAAAAATGGTGAAAACGGGACTCGTCAAAGCTTTTGATTCTTTAGTTTCCCTTGACAAACACTTTGCTACTTTTCAAAGTTATTAGTCGAGGGGGGTTGAGATTCATAAGTTTCATAAATGCTTTACTTCATAGCATGCAGTGAGGACACGGCAATACCTTAGTATGCGGGGATTTTGGTATGAGCTTAATTACAATACCTTTTACCTTTAAAAACTGAGCTACAATACAAAATCGGACGTATAAATGCCAAATATTGTTGTTTTGCTAATTGTGTTGTGCCAGGAACGGATAAACTAGAAAAGGACGAAAAACAAAGCCAAACGACAAAACCGGGATCGAAATGGAAAAAGGACTGTGAAAGACAAAAGCCGAATCAAAGCGAATATGTCAATCAAGCTCGGTAAAGTAACTGGTCAAATCCAAGTCAACCCCGAAGCCAAAAAGTCATCAAATTAAGAAATATAAGTTTAAGGGTTGAAATTGCCAAACCCTTAAACTTATATTTATAAGAGAAAAGAGAAAAAAAAGAAGACAAGGGCTGATTTTGCAATCTTCTCAAAGTGACAAGTGGGGGGGCAAAACTGCCAACCCCCCTAACTTGTATACACCAAGGACGAATTGTGCAAAGAGTTATATAACTCTTGGGGACTTGTTTTGCCAAGTCCCCAAAGTTATATAACCATAAGGACGACGGGTGTAATGAAACAAGAAACCATGAGGGGCCACTTTTGCCAAGTCCACAAAACTTCACTCTGTTATACACTTAAACCGTTTTTCCCGCCTTGTTTTCCCCCCAAACACAATTACGGGTCTATTAACCCGTTTTACCCTGTAAACCTTCACCCCCACCATGGATATTCATTTTCCCCCTCCTCCACCACCTTTCCCAGTTACAAAGGTGCCATGTTGGCAATCTCACACCCCCCAAGGCTTAATTCGACGACTAAGATTGACTTTGGAAGAATTAAAGGCCAAGATTAGAGCTGTGAACACTCTCACAAAACAAACACACCTGTGTTTGTGTGTCTACAAGAAAACACAAGACAAGAAAGAGAAGAAAAGACCTAGTTGTATTTTCTTTGCTATAAAAGCCTTGTAAGCCCATTGTGGCAATTCAGTTTTTAAGTTAGTTTTTAAGTCGTTTTTAGTGTAGCTTTTTAATAGTTTAATTGTCTTTAAAGCTATTTTCTTTTATGTAATTCTAATTCTCAGTTTTAATGAAAAGTTAAGTTATTTTTACTCAATAAGCTCTCAATAAGCTCTTTTGAGCTTATTCTTGTTAATAAGCTTAAATTCAGCTGGAAACTTGTTAAAAGTTATTAACTTACTCACTTAAATCCATTTACATCAAAACAATGTCATTTGAGCACATGAAATTCACTTTGGAAGCTATTTGGAGTAATAAGCCACAAAGAGCTTATTGAGCTTTTAAGCTCAGGTTTAGAGGCTAGGGAGCCATTAGGACAGGGTTTTTAGGCCACTCACTCAGAAAGAGTGGCCTTGGTTCTGAGACAACAAAAATCCAAGGTTTCAATTCTCTATTTTCACTTAGCTTATCTTTTAGCTTAAGGCATTAGCTTATTTGCTTTTTATCTTTGCAAATACATTAGTTTAGAACTGTTATTTGGCTGTTTTAAGTTTTTATTGCATAATTTTGTGTTATATTAGCTTATCTCTCAATTCTGTCATATTTAGTGTAATAAGCTAGCTGAGAAACTAGCTTATTTTTCTTAATAAGCTAGGACTTTTAGTGTTAAAATAGTTTTAGTAGGTCAATATAAGTAAGAGTGGATAAAAGGTTTTCAAAGTTTTAGCTTAAAAATAGATTTTAAACTCATTTTAGTTTGGCAGTTTTGAAGTAAAGGGGTGTTTGGGATAACCTTAAAACGGGTCAAAAAGGGTGTTTGCATGGGTTAAGGTATTTGGGTTAACTTTAGCTTAAGTTTTTAAGCAATTGTAAGCTGTTTTTAGAAAGTTTTTAGTTTTAAAATAGTTTTCTAAAGTTTTTAAAACTAAGTTCAAAACTGTGAGGTTTTTAAGAAACCCACAAGTGCTTATTTGATTAAGCACTTGTAGGTTTGAGTTTTTGCATCAAAAAGGGTGTGTTTTGTGTGTCTAAAAAAGACTGTCAAAAGCCTTTGGTCTTTTGACTTTGTGAGTCAAAAACCACCAAGCCATTTTGGTCACAGTTTCTAAAAACCCAAAAGGCCTTTTTCATTTAACAAAATCAGCATGATTTTATGATTTTTAGAGGCTAAAAATTGGTGCACAAACCCTCTTCATAGGGTACTCAATCTGTTTTAACTTATTTGTGAGTTTAGAGCTTATTTGACAGCTTAAAATAAGCTGTCAAATAAGCCCTTGAGATTTGCCTTAAAGCTCCCCTGGTGCAAAGGGGAGACTTTAGGCTTATTTATCTCAGCCATTAAGAGCTCTAAAGCCCAAGTCTTTGGCTTATTTTAAAAGCTTATAGGCCCTTGTATAAGCCCTCAAAGTTTCAGACCTTGAAGAGCTTATTTGATGGCTTATTTTTGAGTCCAAACCTTGCATTTGACTGTGTGTGAGTCCCTTAGGCTGAGGGATTGCTTATTTTTTGATTTTAGCTTATTTAGCTTATTCCATAAGTTCAAATTGTTTTCTAATAGCATTTTAGGTTAGTTTAAAGAGTTGTTTAGCTTATTTACTTTATTTTTAGCTTATTTAGCCCAAGTCTTAAGCACTTTAGCCTTTTAAGCTATCTTTAAGCTTTTCTGTCATAATAAGCTTCCCACAGCTTATTAGGCCTTAAGCTTTTAGACTTTTAAGCTTATTTAGATTAGTTTAGCCCATCTCAGCTTATTTTAGCCTTATTCCTAGCTTATTTCGACCCTAAGTCCAAAAGACTTAGCTTCTTTTTGCCTTTAAGCCCAAATAAGCCAAACTGTCAAGTTTGAGCTTATTTTTAAGCTTATTTTCGGGCTTATTTGTTAAGTTGTGTTGTGTTTCTCATTTTTCGTAGGTACTTTATAGAGTAAAGTATTTTGTGTAATTTTTTCAGAATTTTTCGTGAACGTTTCATATTTTTTATAATTTAATTTAGTTAAAAGTTTATTTAATTTATAAAAAATACAAAAATTATCAAAAAAATATTTTGCTTTTTTAGAAAATTTTCTTGTCATCTAGTTGTAGAAAAATATAAATTTTTTTGTCTAGGGTCATTTTTAAAACTTTTTGTCTTTTAAAGACGGGTTCTGGGTACGGGATTTTGTTTTGACTCGTTTTGGGTCAAACGAAAATCCGTTTTCGGTCTAGTCTTTTTCATTCTTCGTTATTTGTGGTTCTTCACCCTAACTGCTCTAGCTGATAGGCCTTAGGCGTGGTATGTCATCGGGGTTACAACCCTAAGAGCGTTGGTACGTGCTGGTAATAAGACTAGCAGGGATGCTAGGCTTGGTACATGATTAGCGGGATGCTAAGTCATGGGTTTGCATGCATATATTCACTGTCATATAGCACAATTGTCCAACCGTATGATAAATTGGCACAGTGACTGGGTTTTGAGTCAAAACCTACGAGCTCACCAACATTATTGTTGACGTTTTCGAGTATCATTTTTAGGTGATGTTGATGATCATTAGAGTATGGTGCTTGTTGCAGACTTTAGAGAGTTCCTTAGAAATCTTGTTTGAAAAGTCTTGCATTTGATGTACGTTTTGGATTTGGTTTTCTTAAGGATTGAGATAAGATTTCATGGATCCCCTGCGTAGGCTTAAGCTTGTAATAATCGGCAACTATATGATGTGTTCTTGATTTGGGACTTCACTCAAAGTTATTTTGGGTTCGATAGTCATCATGACACTTTCATTTATGCATTTTAGATTTCTCTATTTTGTATCTTGCATTGTGATTAATCATCTCGTCACATTCCTATGTTTATGCCTATGACGGGGTGTGACAGAATGGTAATCTAAGCCAAGGTAATAAAGAACTAGGTGGTTTAACCTAGACTATAAGCTAGGAACCTTCATATAGTTGTATCATAGGATCTTCGTGCTCGGTGTTCCGCTTATACGTGCTTATGTGATTATGTGGTATATAGTATTAGCTAGGTTATTCATTGAAATGTGTGAGCCTAATACTAAGTGTAACTGGGAAAGGATGCGGGTATAAATACAATGACCAAAGTAGTTATAAACGTATCATAACTCACGCATATTTAGTATTATCATCCGAACAAATCAATGTTGACACCTTAGGATCGTAGGATGGGTGATATAGTATACTAGGCTATCATGTGCGTATTAACCATCCTACCTACCTAACGTTGCCCATGTTTTCCCTCATGTAGATAATGTCACCTACAATGATGACCTGAAGTGCTGGTCGGCCTGCTGTCGCATCACGAGGAGGGGGAACAGGTGGATGAGCCGGTAGAGGTGGTGGTAGGACTAGAGGTCGATCTGGTAATCAGGTTGATGGTAGAAATGATGGTCCGGGTGGCCAAATAGGTAGTTAGGGTAGTGAGGTAAACGGTGGTGTTGACGGAGTCTATGACTTCTCCACTATCATTGCACATGAGTTGCAGAATTTACTCCTCACTATTGTATCCTAAGTAGGTGATCAAGGTAGAGGTTAATGAACTGGTAGGAATCAAAATGGCGATGCCGTCAATGACCACATCTAGGGTGATGTTAGGAATGTCACTGAAGGGAATGACCATAAGGGTTGTACTTATAAGGAATTCTTAGCTTGTAGCCTAAAGGAGTATGATGGTAAGAGAGGTGCTATAGTGTATACCCGTTATATTGAGAAGATAGAGTCAGTTCATGATATGAGTGGGTGTAGGGATAGTCAGAGGGTAAAGTACACTGCTGGTTTATTTGTTGGTAAGGCTCTCACATGGTGGAATTCTAAGATTCATACACGGGGTCAAGAGGCCTTTGTAGGCATGTCTTGGGAAGACTTTAGGACTTTGACTAAGGAGGAATTTTGCCCAAGTAATGAGATGCAAAAGTTAGAAACTAAGTTATGAAATCACGCCATAGTCAGGGTTGGCCATGCTGCGTATACTGATAGGTTTCATGAGTTGGCTAGGTTAGTTCCTCAATTAGTAACCCCGAAAGGTAAGAGAATTAAAAGGTATGTGTATGGCCTTGCTCCACAAATTCGAGGAATGGTGGCAGTAACAGAGCCAAGGACCATCCAAAAGGTTATGCAGTTAGCTGGCACATTGACTGATGAAGCCCTTAGGAATGGGTCAATAAAAAATAACCCTAAGAAGAGAGGAAATGGAGGAGAACCTAGTAAGGATAGGAATAGAAGGGATGATAACAAAAGGACTAGAATCGGAAATGCTTTTGCTATGACCGTAAACCCTGTTAGGGGAGGTTACACACGTACGACACCTAAGTGTACCACCTGTAGCTATCACCATCCACCTAAGACACCTTGTCGCAGTTGTTTTAACTATAACCGTCTTAGACATTTTGCTAAGGATTGTAGAGTGATGCCTAGGAATGTGAACCCCATCAATGCTAGGAACCCAGTTGCTAGAACCTGTTTCGAGTGTGGTAGTACTAATCATATCAAGTCAGCTTTCCCTAGGTTGAATCAGGCTCAGAGGCCAAAGGAAACCAACAAATCCAGTTTGTGGCTGTTAATGGGGGTCAAGGTTATGGAAACTAAGGGAACCAGGATAGGGGTAGGGCATTCATGATGGGAACAGAAGAGGCTCGCTAGGACCCGAACATCATGACGGGTATGTTTACTTTAAACGATCACTATGTCACTACCTTATTTGACTTTGGTGTCGACTCTAGCTTTGTTTCCACTACTTTTCTACCTCTATTAGACATAGAGCCCAATGATTTAGGTTTTAGTTATGAGATTAAGATAGCTAGTAGGCAGCTAGTAGAGATTGATAAAGTTATTAGGATGTGCAAACTAGAAATAGAAGGTTATGTGTTTGACATTAACTTGATACCCTTTGGAAGTAGGAGTTTCGATGTGATCATAGGTATAGATTGGTTGCCTGACCATAAGGCTGAGATAATTTGTCATGAGAAGGTGGTAAGGATACCCTTACTAGATGGTAAGGTGCTTAGAGTATTAGGGGAGAAACCTGAAGAAAAGATGAGGCAATTAATGAGTGCTAAGGCTAAAGAGAAGGAACAAGAAGAGATAGTGGTAGTAAGAGATTTTCCTAAGGTATATCCAGATGATCTATCTGGATTGCCACCAGTTCAGGAAATCAATTTTTGGATTGAGTTAATCCCTGCAGCAACGCCGATTGCAAAGTCTCCATATTGTTTCGCACCTTTTAAATTAGAGGAGTTGTCAAGACAACTCAAGGAACTCCAAGACAAGGGTTTCATTTGACCAAGCTCTTCGCCTTGGGGAGCACCGGTATTGTTAGTTAAGAAAAAGGATGAATCCTTTAGGATGTGTATTGACTATAGAGAGTTGAATAAGTTAACTATTAAGAACCGTTATCCACTCCCTAGGATATAAGACTTATTTAACCAACTTTAAGGATCGCAATACTTCTCTAAGATAGACCTTAGGTCTGGACACCATCAGTTGTGAGGGCATGAGGACGATATTCTAAAGACCGTGTTTAGGACTCGTAATGGACATTTCGAGTTCACAGTGATGCCCTTTGGTTTGACTAACGCACCAGCGGTATATATGGATCAGATGAATTGAGTGTGTAGACCGTACCTAGACAAGTTTGTGATAATATTCATTGATGATATCTTAATTTACTCTAAGACTCGAGAAGAGCATGAAATGCACATAGGACTAGTTTTAGAGTTGCTTAAGAAGAAGAAACTATATGCTAAGTTTTCTAAGTGTGAATTCTGGTTACGAGAAGTACAATTTCTTGGACATGTGATTAATGATGATGGAATTCATGTAGACCCTAGTAAGATTGAGGCCGTTAAGAATTAGGAAGCCCCTAGAACACCGTCTGAGGTTTGTTTATTCTTAGGATTAGCAGGGTATTACCATAGATTCATTGAGAACTTTTCTAAGATAGCTAAGCCGCTTACTGTCTTGACCTAGAAAAGTAAGACCTTTGATTGGGGTGAGGAGCAGGAGAATACGTTTTAAACTTTAAAGGATAAGTTATGTAACACACCTGTTCTAGCTCTCCCCGATAGATTGGAAGACTTTGTAGTATGTTGTGATGCATCGGGCCTAGGATTAGGATGTGTGTTAATGCAGAGAAATAAGGTAATAGCTTATGCATCTAGGCAATTGAAAATCCATGAGAAGAATTACACCACCCATGATTTGGAACTAGGTGCGGTTGTGTTTGACCTTAAGATTTGGAGACATAACATGTATGGAACAAAGAGTGTCATATACATGGATCATAAGAGTCTCTAGCATATCTTTAGTTAGAAAGAGTTGATCATGCGACAACGTCGCTGGATAGAGTTATTTAGTGATTATAAATGTGAAATTCATTACCATCCTAGCAAGGCAAATGTAGTAGCTGATGCGTTAAGTAGGAAAGAGAGAGTGAAACCTAGGAGAGTTAGAGCAATGAACATGACCCTTCAATCGAGTATCAAGGATAGGATACTAGCGGCTCAGAAGGAGCAATCTGATGAATCTGCAGGATTATAGAGAGGTATAAAGGAGATGATTGAACTTATAAATGATGGAGCGTTGTATTACCTGGATCGAATATGGGTTCCTTTAAAGGGTGATGTGAGAACACTGATAATGGATGAGGCCCATAAGTTGAAGTACTCTGTATACCCAGAAGCCGATAAGATGTATTATGACCTTAGGGATAGGTATTGGTGGCCTGGCATGAAGAAAGACATAGCTGTGTACGTAAGTAAGTGTTTGACTTGTTTAAAAGTTAAGGCTAAGTATCAGAGGCCATCTGGCTTGCTGCAGTAACTTAGGATTCTCGAATGGAAATGGGAAGGGATAGCAATGGATTTCATAACTAAGTTACTTAGGACTAGTAGTGGCCATGATATAATCTGGGTCATTGTGGACCGATTGACTAAGTTTGCTCATTTTCTACCTATGCGTAAGGATTATAAGATGGATAGATTGGCTAGGTTATACCTGAATGAGATAGTTGCTAGGCATAGTGTACCGATCTCGATCTTATCTGATCGTGATAGTCGGTTCACATCGAGGTTTTAGCAGTCAATGCAAGAGGCATTAGGAACCTGGTTAGACATGAGTACGGCTTACCATCCTTAGACTGACAGTCAGAGTGAGCATACGATCCAAGCCTTGGAAGACATGCTGAGGGCATGCGTTTTGGACTTTGGGGGAAGTTGGGACGTTCATTTTCTGTTGGTTGAATTTTCATGTAACAATAGTTATCATTCTAGTATGAGGTGTACGCCATTTGAGGCTTTGTACGATAGAAAGTTTCATTCCCTGATTATGTGGGCTAAAATTGGAGAGGGTCATTTGATAGGACTTGGGTTAGTGCAAGAGACTACTGGGAAAATCTCACAGATTAAGGATAGACTTAAGGCAACGCGAGATCGCTAGAAAAGTTATGGTGATAAGAGGAGAAAGCCTCTAGAGCTTAGTGTAGGTGATCATGTCTTGCTCAAAGTGTCACCTTGAAAAGGTGTGGTATGCTTTGGGAAGAAAGGAAAACTATCACCTAGATTTGTTGGACCTTTTTGAGATCAATGAGAAAGTAGGCATAGTGTCCTATCGATTAGATTTGCCTGAGGAGCTAAATGGTGTTCATGACACGTTCCACGTGTCGAACCTTAAGAAGTGTTTGGCTAATCCAACACTGCAAGTCCCTTTAGATGAGATTTGAGTTGATGATAAGTTGAATTTTGTAGAAGAACCCGTGGAAATCATGGAGCGAGAGTTTAAGAAGTTGAAGTGGAGTAGAATTGCCATCGTCAAGATTCGGTGGAATTCGAAACGTGAACCTGAATTCACATGCGAACGTGAAGATCAGATGAAACTTAAGTGTCCGCATTTGTTTAGTGCTAATAGTAGTTGAATTTTAGGTGCGAAATTCTTTTAAGGGGGGTAGAATGTAACCCCTGCCCTTTTTGTATTTCTAATATTCTAAATTAGTCCTTTGACTATTTGGCGTTTGCCCATTATTTAGAATATCGTACTGTGTAGTCGATGATGAATATATGAGATATGAAGCGTTTCAGGGTTTATTGTGTATAATAAGCCTTATTGCTATGTAAGTTCCGGGTGGTTAAACTTTGAATTTTAGAGAAATGCCGAAAAATGAGTCCCGGCACGCCCGTTAATGTCCAAATGAGTTTTTGGGGAATAAAAGGCAAAAATGCGTCAAGTAAATACTCTACGTTATTAGAGAAACATTTTTAAGGTGAATAAAAATGTCAAATAACTTTGAGGGATGTTTTACGGTCAAGTTTTATGAGCTTTTAAGTGATTTCAACACGAAAACAATAACACCTAGGGGCATAGGATGCCTTGCTGCCGGTTCAAGACACAAGGGAGACAAGGAGGCATTTTTATAGGAACTTGGTACAAGGGTGGGTACATATGTATTTGTTTGATACCAAAGTACACACATTGCATGTTCATTTGAGATTAAAATCTTCTCTCTTTCTCTCCTTTGCTCGTCCGATCTATAACACACACACACACTCACTTTATATTTCAAATTTTGATCAAAAACATGAAGATTAGTGATACTTTGGGTTGATTCTAGTGTTCGGGTAGTCATTTAAACAACGTTTGGGTTGTTCGATTCCCGCCGGAATTTATTTTGAAGACCATTTTTGTAAGTCTTTCCAATTTATTTTTAACTTTTACTTTTGGGTTGCTAGTGATGCATAGATGTTAGTTGTACGGCCCGATCGTTAAAAATCGAAAGCGAAAAGTTTTAAAAAGACTATAGGGTGTGCTTGGATTCAAAAATAAAAAGGAAAAATATAAGGCTTTGTTAGTTTTGATATTTTGGTCGTGATGGTTGAAAAACATGTAGCTTATTTCGTATATAGCTTATTGTGGCTTATTAATTTGTTCGAATACGCTTATTTTGGGCTTATAAGCCCACAAAAACTCATGGAAATACAAGGAGGGTATTTTTGGTTATTTTCCTAGTATTTCATATTTTATGGACTAATCTTATAGCTTATGGTGATAACCTAATGCGATACGTAGCTTATTAGCTTATTTTAAGCTTAATATACTTATGTTTTAGCATAAGGGCTCACAGCCCAATAAGTAACCAATAAGCCGTGACTTATTGATGACTTATTGTGGTTCGGGTTACATATTTACTTATTGATTTAAGCTTATATATACTATTGGGTCTTGGTTTTGGACTTAGAACATATTTTGGATACATAAAAGGTCTAATGGACCCTTATTGGGCCTTAAAGTCCAATAAGCCGTAATTAGTTATTTTTGGAGTTTTGACGAGCTTTTGGGAAGTGAAAAGTATTTGTGAAACTATATGGAAGATCATTTTGAGAATGCATCTTGGTAAACATCGCGAAAAGTGATTTTTTGAATTTTTTTCGTAAAGTGTCGAAATGGGAAATTTGTTTGAAAATGAGGTTTGATAACCTTGGAAAACGTTGTATAAACGTACGGGTCATGCCGAAATTTTGTAAAAAGTCTATACTTAGAAATTTTACTTAAAACGTAAATTTTATTTTTATAATAAAATATTATTAAATTATTATTATAAATTCACTAAAAGACAAAAAAATATATTTTTTCTCGAAACTTTACCAAATTTGTTTTGTAAACATAAACGTTCTATTTTTTTATAGTATTAACGATGTATGTATGGTAACTAAGTGTACCGAATAGACCTATCGAAGTATATTTATAATTATTTATTATAAATATTTACGTATATTACTTATCTATTTTCTTAAATAGTATAAGTATAAGTATATTGTATTGATATATGGATAAATATGGTATTTTGAAGTATTTTTATCAACCATCACACCACTAAAACGTTTAAGATAACCATACAAAAAATGTTTAACCTTTATGCATCATACTTGAAGACTGTTTTGGGAATAAATGATTTAAATGGGACATTAACTGGACTAGGTCGTGTGCGGATGTTGTTGCCTTTGTTGGTGAATTGAGTTTACCATTGGAGACTATTATACGAGGTGAGTTCTCGTAGCCCTACCTTTTAAATCTTTTCCATTGGGGGAAAATGATACTCAAAGTATGCTTTTGAATTGTTTTCTTATTTAGAAATTTTACGATTTTCGGTTCGGTTCGGTTTGATTCCTCTTTCCCAACACATATCCCGGGGTTGACTTTGACTTCGTCTTGACTTCATTAATTGCACAAATGGGTCCGTCGAGTCGATCCGAGAATTTTCGTTTTAGCTTCGTTTTTAATCCTTTTGAACCCTTGGCCTCAGTTTAATCCTCGCGCTCTTTCCAAATCCCCCGTCTTGGTTTTATCCGGTGCTTTGTTTTTGTTCATTAGTGTATATCCGTAACCTGCAACAGTAAAACACAAAAACAGGCATATTTATGGCATTTTATGTTCGTTTTTGGTCGTATAGGGTCGATTTTAAAGGTAAAAGGTATGTGTAATTACATACATACCAAGATTCCCCCATACTAAGGTATTTCCGTGTCCTCATGCAATGCTATGAAGTAAGCATTTGGACTAAATGCTTTAATATTTCAATAAGTGGTCTGCTCCACCCACTAGTGGGTGTACGGGTGGGCCCATTTTTAGAAATTTAGGTTTTCGGGTTCGGTTTTTGATTCTCTTTCCAACACCATATCTCGGGGTTGACTTTGACTTTCGTCTTGACTTCATTAATTGCACAAACTCGTCGAGCTCGATCCGGGAATTTTCATTCATAGCTCCGTTTTCATCCTTTTTGAACCCTTGCCTCAGTTTTTCCGCGCTCTTATCCAATCCGTGCATGGTTTTTGTCCGATTAGCTTTGTTTTTGCTCTTAGTGAATATCCAGTACCATGCACAGAGAAACACAAAAAACAAGTCATATTTATGTCAATTAATTGCGTTTTTTGGTCGTTTAGGTCGATTTTAAAGGTAAAAGGTAAGTGTAAATTACACACATAACCACTTAGCAAAATCTAGTTAGGCAATTCTATCATAAATGATGAAAAAAAAGCCCCCCCCAAAAAATAAAACTTTAACTAGGGTTGGTTATTCTCTAGCATCAGTGTACACAAACAACACTATGCTTATAATTCGTAAACATTTGTTTTAACAGTCATCTAAACACTCTCAATTAGATACTGTTGTGGTCAGCTCATCTTGCTCTTTTGCAAACGTAACAACCAGTCTCATACACAATATAATATATACATGATGAATCCTTAGTTAAAAACACAAGGTTCATTCATGTATTTAATTATCTCAAGTGAAATATATCATTTAAGACTTGCCTCAATGATATATTGCATTGTGTTGGACTTAATCACCGCATATGTTTATTTCAATAAACATTTATTCCAAGGTCGTTTGTTTTATTTCCTAAATTCTCAAGTGAAGTTTCATTTCAATCTCAAGGATAACATCTAGCTTAAATGGAATGATGCTTTCAATATGTTACACAACATATCAATTTTAGGGGAAAACATAGTGCTCCCACTTGATGTAAGGGTGAGCACGGTCCAAGGATCGGACCGGACGGACCTTGGACCGAGACCAAAACTAGCCAAAACGGCGGACCGGGGACCAGACCGAAATGGTACGGTCCGTTCCGGGTCGGTCCGGTTGGTCTTCATCATCCGGTCCTAACACCCATTATCATCGGGTTTTTGGTCAGACTGGACCGGATCGGACCGGACCGAGGACCGAATTGGTCCAAAACACCGGACCGCGGACCGGACAGAAATACCTTCGGTCCGGTCCGGTCGGTCCGGTTCGGTCCGGTCTTCCGGTCCGGTCCGGTCGACGATCTAGTATGCTCACCCCTAACTTGATGTCAAGTACACTCAGGAGTTATCTTAATTTAATCAAAAATCATATTGTAATTAAACTTAAGATTTCACCTCCTAGATGTATGATCTAATCAACATTTTGATTCTCTTATCTTGTATGCTTTATAAAGATTATTTTGAACTCATAACCCTTTTCGATTACACATCGTCCTCGCAAATGTAATCATACAGGAAAGAGTTATAAAACTTAATTGCCATATTCCATATTCAAGGAAACATGTATGACAATTAATTATCTTTATATAATTAATACGTGTAGAAAGAAAGATTTAATCACATTCAATTGCTTGAGTAAGATTAAAACTCTTATCATCAGTCAGACATTAATATGAATACAATTTTGTCCATGCGAGCCTTTCTTCAAAAGAAACTTATTCTAACATAACCGTTTTACTGTTTGGTGAAAGATCAATCAAGCTCAAATTGATTTATTCCCTTTTAAGGACTGTATCTTACCATTCATAGTTCTAAGACATTTATCAGATTCAAGATGTGATCATTCATCTTATTAGTTAGTAGATTTACTATGACCGCCTCTAACGTATATTTCCTCCAGCATTGATATTAAAAAATATCACTCCCTTATGACCTCCTCGGATTATGAATGAGAGTTTACATTATACTTTGGTTTGACATTTACATGTTTTTTTTTTTAAAATAAGCCTTATAATGACACAACAAAGTGAATTCAGAAGGTTATGTATTTTGTTCTTGAATATCTTCAAGATTTGTAGATGCTCCCACTTACTTTTGTAAGTGGAGATAATTCTCTAAATATCAAGTATTTAAGCAACAATAAACTGTTCTTAATTGAAAACACAAAACACATTTTACAGTTCTCATCTCTAGCTTGTTAATAATATGCTTCATAAGATATTAACAAATTTTAAAACATTAATCAAGACATAATGAGATTCATCCCAATCCAGAAATAAATAATGTCTTGAATACCTTCTAGGTTGGAACTATATTGAGTGTATCCATGACACACGCAAATTTCTAACCTTGATAGATTTTGGAGGTAGAGCAATTAAATTTATCAAAAATCAAACAATATGAATATAGTTTGTTTCAACACATTAGACATACCATAATAGTGGGTATTCTTTAAGGTATTGGAATTGTGAGACCACATCTCAAATTCCTTAGATAACGAATTCCTCATGGATTAAATACTTGTCACTTGGGGTCGACCAAATTGAATACATATATTTTAAACCCAATGAATCTATAAACGTATATTTCTTTGAATTAACAATAACTCTATGTTCATGTGTTTCAAGAAAACAGAACATGTCAAGTATACATTATAAGTTATTGAATAATTCAAGGACATCATGTTAATGTGTTAACAAGAAGACACAACAATTTTACTACTTACTTTATTTACGAGTCATTGATAAATTTAAGGACTCTATATTTATGTCTTAACGAGAATACATAATTATAGTAACTAAAGTAGTTATGAACGCAAACTCTTGATTTCAATAGTAAATTTCAAGTAAATTTCTACATCATAATTATGATTATATAATTTAACCATAATTATATTGACTAAAGCATGTAGTCAAAATGTTGAAGTAGCTTTACATTATATCTTGACATTTAAATATAATAGGGCAACAAACATCTTGTGTGTTTAAGCCCTAGTAGAATTATTAGCTTTCTTACCTTGCGGTTAAGAGAAACCAATAATCATATTGTTATATGTTGTTCCTTGCACACACTTAAGATTTTTCCTACTTGTGTACGGTACAACATTATTAATGTAGACAAACATTATGACAAGCGCTCGATTATATAAACAATATGATATTGTCATAGATATTACAAGTAGATTTCAAACCATAACGTTTAAAAAGGAATCGTGGATTATTATTCTATAGATAACGTTTCAAAAAGCAATATCAGAAAGGCAATGTGTTATCTAATAAAATAAAATGCAATCTTCCTTTAAACAATGGTTGTTCATATTCGGAAAGTAAATGAATTATCTCAAAGCAAGCTAGAAATAATATGGGTAACTAACAAGGAAATAAATCTTGTAGCTCCCACTGAATTTGACAATATTACATGAATGTCATTTCAGTAATAAAATGTAAAGCTCCCACTGGATTTGTCAACATTGTAAGTGTTACATCACCAGTAGAAAGAAAATAGCGATTTATATACTTTCCTAATCTCTTAGAATGCCTACAAGTAGCAATGTACTTAGGTATTGAACATGGTACATGAAGTTCTACTTATGTAGATGAGGGACTAGCCATTCATGCTTTCATTAACTTGAACATTTTAGCATGCAATTCCTCCTTAATCGGTATGTCTAGCCACAAGGGTGTTTAGCACTATAAGGAATGAAGTGAGTCCAAGAAAAAAATACCTAGAAGACATTCTAGTAATTTTCTTTACTCGTTGCCGTTTATTGAGAATTCCTCTCTAAGACTCATACATCGTCTTGACAAGTGCAAGATGTTTTTATTTTGGTAGCTAAAGATAAAATGTTCTCTAGCTACATAAAATATTTTATCTTTTAATTATTTCATAACCAAAAATTGGTAATGAAAGATTGTAAGTGAGTTTGAATGTAATGAGAAAATTTCAATTGTAATCCTATCTTAGTTTTGTCAAGCAAGGAGAAGAGATAGGAGCAAGTCTCACTCTTCTTACTAGGAAAAGAGACTATGTTTGTCTTTTTAAGAAAACAAATTTTTGTTTACGAATTATGTTGCAGTAACACAATTAATTAGAATATAGAAAGTTTAATTTTAGTGTTTTTGATAATCAAATTCTTAAAAGAATTAACTACCCAATTAATTACTAATAAGACTAAGATCCAACTTGACCTCCCACTTATTATATACAGAAGGTCTGACCAACGTGTAAACAAGTAGGGCAAGAGGTAAGCGGCGTTCGTTAATTGCATGTGTAGAATGCAACTCCTTAGATTTATGAGACACATGACTTTAGTAACTCATATAGTAATGTCATATACATGTTTTGTCTCGTCTTATGCCTAAAAACAAACAATTAATCAAAAACACATAAACCTCCTTTTTTTCGAATCAATAGAAAAAAAATACAAACCAAATCAATACATCAATCTTGTAGGCTCTTGATACCAATTGTAGGATCCCTAGATCATTCCATGGATGAAAAACACAAGATCAATGGCAAAAGAAAGATTAAACATTAAAGAACTTTTGATTGAAAGAAAAACAAAAGAGTTGCTACAAACCCTTAAGATGAAAAATAATAATGAAGTAGCTAACCTAATTTTGACTAAACTAGGTGTATTTATACTAACTAGGATTTGCCTTTGAGGGCTTTCTTTTGGGCTTTTTACATCTTGGCCCGTATACATAATAAACATCAATTAACATTGTCTTTTGAGCTAGACTTTTGTCTTGCATCTTCGAGTGACCGAAGCTTCTTTGTTCGGGTCCAATTATGTGATCCTAACAATCTCCCCCTAGATGAGGTCATGAGAAGTTAGCTCACTCGTGCTTGTCTCTTTAGCTCGTTGTTGATGGGGTACTTCACTTGTTGTGCTTTGGTAATTCAATCTTTAATACCTTGATCATGATCTTGAGAACTTGTTTAAGCTTTACTTCTTTGAATTACTTTGTGATCTTCTTTCACTTTGACTTTGCCATACGCTGATCTTTAGTCTCACATGCTCATATCTGTTGGAATCT
>BQNB010023703.1:35671-61515 GCA_026074375.1 Tanacetum coccineum | reverse complement strand
AATAGATTTGGCTTGATTTGAGTTTTGAATAGAATCTGTCCCTTTTTGAGTTAATGCTGCCCATTTCATAGTTAATGCTTCTCATCTGCTTAGCTTAATATTTAGAGATTTTTCCCCTAAGTTTTTAGCTTATTTTTCTTCATTAGCTTTAGTCCTTAATCTGTTTTAATGGTTAGTAGCTTTTTGAAGTCTGTGTTAGCTCAAATTGGATTTTAAAAAGTTTAAAGGGGTGTTTGGAATAAGTAGTCATAACTTTAGTTAAGACTGCTAAGGGTGTTGTTGAAAGTTTAATCACTTTTGTAAAGCTCTAATCTAGTTTAAAAGTCAGTTTGAATAAGTTCAAATTAGGTTTTAACAAGTTTAGTAGTTTTTTTTCATTCTTCAAAAGCTCATAACCTAAAAAGTTCATTTATCAGCCTAATTTTGAAGTTCCTTAAACATCCATTTGAGTAGTTGTTTTGGTGGTATTATTTAGTTTCTTAAGTATCAATAAAAACCTGTTTTGAGTCATTGAGCTTTGGATAGCATTCTAGTCATTTTAGATCAAAACAGTTTAGAGGTAGTAGCTTTTAAGAGTCCAAACATGCAGATCATTTGAGGTAAACTTATAGGTTAATTTAGGATACATTTTGTTGAATTTAGCTTATAGTAATCTGTTCTTAATCTGTTTCAAGTTTTAAGTTTGTCATTTGTGCTTTTGAGTCTTAAAACTTAGGTTGCATATTGTCATTTAAATTCAAAAAGCCAAAAGCAAGTATGTCAAACTGTCACTTTCATTTCATTTTTCTAGCTTATTTTCTAAACCATTTTGCTTAATTTTTGCTTATTTGAGTTATTAGCTTATAAGTTTAAATTTGTTTTGAGTTTATAGCTTATTTCCATTGCTTATTAGTTCTAATCTTTAACTTAAAGTAGTGGTTAAGGTCCTTTTAAAACTGCTTTTGAATCTAACTGTCTTTATGCTTTTAGGTTGCTTTTCAGCTTAGTTGTTTCCTTATTCCTAGTCAATAGTGCTTGTTAGGTCTAGGTTAGGGTTTGTTTTTAGCTTATTTGATTTTCTTAGTGCTTAGTAATTCCAAAAAGCCTAACAGTTTAGCTTACTTTCTAAAATATTAAGAAAACCAAATCTGTCAGTTTTAGAATAGTTTTTTCTAGCTTATTTTTAAGTTATGTCAAAAAGTTCATTTATTAAAGTTTCTTAGTTTTGCTTATTTTATATCTTTTTTAAAAAGAAAAAAAAAGTTGTCAAAAAGGAAGTCACAGGGTTCGAACCTGTAACCTCCCTCACACAACACCAACACCTCAACCAACTGCCGTGTGGTCTTTTTTATAACACCCCGTGTTTTCAGGTCATATTACGATTTCAATAATTCTATTTCCTCTTTATTTATATCATTTTTACGTACTTACTCTTATTGTAAATAGACTAGTTAAACCCTAATAAGTAAGACTTAAACTAGAATTTCTAAATAACTAGAATAGGTCTACGTTTAACCTAAATACCTTAGTTACATTCTTTTTACGACTTAACTAATCACAAATCAAATGTAGGTCATCCAAACCCCTTTTACTACCATCTAACGTTTAAGCTCAAAGAGTAAATTAACAAGTCCAACACTTCTACACTTGTTTAAAATGGTACACAATAAAAATCAATTAGGCAATAAACTTAATTCAAGGAACAAATGAATCTTCCTACAATGTAGCAAGAATTCGTGTATACTCCCCCTCCAAATTTCATCAAATTTGTAAAGTTAAACTAGATAAAGATACACAAAATCCTATCCTTAGTATCACTCTTTACCCAATCAATAAAAGCCCAACATCTTTTTCTAAATCCCTAAGAATTCTCATGATACCTTGGTTGTCCTCCCATTCTTTTTGCTTCCTAAGAAATCCACAGTACTCACCTTTATATTCCTGTACCTTGACCATCACCTTTATATTCCTGTACCTTGACCATTTGCAAGTCCCGAATATCCTTTACCATGTATGTGTTTACACAAGAACGTGACTTAAGAATGAGTTACTATACATGCCAAGTTATACTAGTATATAGAGCCTTTCATACCCTTTGCAAACTCAGATAAGCAAAGAAACACAGCAACAACTCAACTCAGTAGCCTCATACTCTCTCAACTTTGGTGTTTTCCTTGCCCTCCCATCCTCATTTTTGACTCACACACAACCCTCACACCTTCACTTCCATTAAAACCCTAAAACTTCAAGAAAACCCTAACTAGGTTCTTGGGTGTTTCGTTTCTTTGTTGGACGTCCTCATTAAGGCAGCATAAAGGGGTGTGTTCATGATCATAGGAGTGCAAACTGTAGCGAAAAATCATTGGTTTGAGTATTCGGTTTTGTATACGCAAGGGGTAAAAAGGGTCAAGCTTTCATCACTCTCTTTGGGCCAAAACCTTCCACGTTCGTTTTTGAGTTGTGAGCAAATTAATCTTTGTTATTTAACTTTTAAATATGCAATTCATATGTCTATAGTTGTGTGCTTGAAATCGGTTAAAAACAAAATGCATTTTCTGTTGTTTTCTGATATGGGTCGAATACACAGTAAAGCCCATAAAACTTAGTATGTGATTAATAAAACTTGGTTGTATGTTGTTATAAATCCATGTACTAGACTCTTTTTGAAAACTAAATGTATACTTGTTAAGGTTTAGTCGAGTTGCAAATTAAAACAAACACGCCATTTGTTAATCTTACTGTTTTAAACGTCATGGTCATGAAACACCTAAGTTGCCAAGTTTTAATAGGGTTTTGATTCTATAAGTGCAGAGTAATAAGTGTAGAAATCAACCCATGTTTAGTTTAGACTCGTTGGTTAGATAAAAAGAAAAACACATATGTTATGTTAGTATAAAACGCACCCTACACCGTAGATTTGATGGCATTATTCGGCCTCTAGGAATGGTCATAAAAATCGACACTTTAAACATTTCATAAATAGGACATATAACAATTACTTTGCCTCTGAAATCACTAAATTTCGTCAAGTATTGATGAAATTAGAAGGTCTTAAAGATAGGTGACTGAAATTGCCACTCTACCCATTGCTTTCTAACGACCAGCGAAGTGTTTTCCTCGAATTATTGTGGCAATTTTACCAAGTGAAATGACAAACCAAATAATGTTAAACAAATCCTGAAGTACCAACTTTAAGTTGGAATAAAAACCACCCTTTTTCATTGAATAACCTGCTCATAAATCGCGTGTGTATTTGGCTGTTCGTTACAGGTGTCGACAATTCGTCGAACACCTTGTGAGCAAACCGTCATGACTATTTGTGTGTTAGCCCACTTTTCAACCCACTTTTGACCCAGCTAACGACCCCGACACACTAAACCAATAAAAGGAGAACGTAGTCCAACAGACCTAGTTTACTAACGTATTTTTGTTTCGTCCTAAGGTTGAGTAACGAAGTCACAATCTGAGCCCAAAACTTTGACCACGCAAAACGCCTTATGCTGAAATAAACCTTTATTTTTCTAAGTCTGACAACTGTCTTAGCAAGACGCCCACCTTTAGCCCTATTTTTAACCCGTTAAACGACTTCGTTGGACAAAACCTAGAAGATGAAAGTTATAGACGGCCTATCCGAGATGTGAAATGTATTTTTATTTTTCATTATCTTTAACTAATGAATTCGTAATTAAATTGTAAAACTCCAAGTAGTCAAATATTAAAACTAAATTATACTTACACTTAACTCAATTAGTTAAACGTCAACGTTTCGTCTAATTATTTGACACACATAGAGACTAAACCAAGGGCTGGTCTAAACTAACATTTTAGAGTATATGTGACCTAGTTTCCCAAAAGTCCAAAGTCGTAAATTACGTACTTATATTTTGACCACGTTGCCCCAATAAAGTTGACCATTTTAACACGAGAAATTGTTTTCAAACCTTATTATTTTAAATAGAGCACAAGCACACACTAGGGACAAGATTGCAAGTATTTAGCTTATTATTTTTCCGTTTAAGTAAATATGTATTATTTTTCCATAGGTTGCGAATAAAGTATTTTGCATTGTTTTTCGTGCCACTACCTTGCTATTCCTTTATCATTACTTGATGTGAGTTTATAGTCCCCACTTTTATACTTTTTCAATCATTTATCAAATCTCGGGGATGAGATCATGTTTGTTTTACAAAATGGATGCAAGTACATATTAAATTCAAATATTATGAGTTTGCCTAAGTAGCTATAACCCACTATGCCCTTCATCATTAACTATCCATTGCATATATGTAATTGTTAATTGCATTATGTGAGCGCAAATGTTATGAATATATCTAGTTTACCGGTTGGCCGGAAACGACGAGTACCATTTGAAATCATAGATGTTATGGGTTGAACATCTACATTGGGCACCATCATTCATATGTATTTGATATGCATACATTGTTTAGCTTCAGTTTCATGGGCTTAGTGCATTTTGTAATACATTTTTGGTGATATTGTATTTGTTACTTTATTACAGGGAAATCTTGCTATCCGCTTCATTTAATTTATAAACCTATAAATTCACCAACATTATTGTTGACAGTTTAAACATGTTTTCTCAGGTCAATAAGGTGCAAGTCATGGATACATTGGATGGTCATCTTTTGAAGTCATATTATCATAAAGATTTACATGCATTACATTTTGGGATATTGTTATGTTGTGAAATCTTTACTTTTCCAAGTTAAACAAGTTAAGCCTATGGGCTTTTGTAACGAAACATTTATGAAATCCAATGTATCAGTTTTCAAACGACTCTTATAGAGGTCGTTCTCATATCTTGTGTTATTGATCTATGAAGTAATACCCCCGGAACATCATATTCCGTTGTGGCCCAATTTGGGGGTGTTACAGATTGGTATTAGAGCCAAGGTTATAGAGAACCAGGTCAAATGTTTTTACTTGGTCTATAACCGTTTTTCAAACATTGCGTCAGTCAAAAGTTTTCAAAGGGACATGCATGCAAACGGGTAGTGTTGCATCTAATATACATGCTTACATGTCATGCATCATTTTAGCATTAGTTAATTATACTAAGTGCTTACATAGGTTATATACGTGCTAATATTACATTACGTATATTACTGCTGGTCTTATATAATATACTTATACAGGTTTATATTATGGTTACAGATTAGCCATGTCATCAGACAACGCATAGTCTACGGTCACCTATACGTCCATATCTTCTTATTCGAATGGACTATCATTCCACTTGTAAATGCCGATGAGCTTCCAGAGATGGACCTCTACGAGGAAGTTTCCCAACAAGGACAGGCACACCTACTATCACCTGCTTATGTACCTAATCCCATGGAGTTGAATGAGCATGTACCGATATACGTTCCGGAGCCAAAGTACCCAGAGTACCATGCACCATCAGATGATGACATTCAGGTCGAGGATTAGCCTTATGCTGATGATGCTTCACCGACTACAAAGTCGCCTGGACATATTGTTAACTAGGAGTCGATGGAGGAGGATTCTATTAATTATCCAGATGAGCCTAAGGATGACGATGAGGATTCGGAGGAGGATCCCGAGGAGGACCATACTGACTACCCTGCTAATGGAGAGGATGGTGATGATGAGCCCTCCGATGATGATGACGATGATGATGATACTGATGATGAGGACGAAGAGCCCACTGAGGATGAGGAGGAGGAGGAGCACCTAGCTCCGGTCGACCATTTTACGGTACCTAATGTTAACCCTGTTCCTTCAGCTGGGGATACAAAGGAATTTGAGGCAGATAAGTCTGCACCTACACCTAGATCACCTCAGACTAGGGTCCCTTTTTCTCAAACACATCTCCGTAAGGCACGCATGACTGTCAGACTTGAGCCACCTATGTCAGCATCCATGGAGGCACGCATTGCTGAGCATGCTGCCACACCTATACCACCTACCAGACCTGCCTATGACCAGGCACCACTAGGTCATAGGGCAGCCATAATTCGTATGAGAGATGACATCCTCGAGGATGACATGCCACCTTGGAGGATATTTGTATTTACTGCTCCCCCACCTGGGTGTGACGTAGCAGAGAGTTCTGTTGCTGCTGCTAGACCAACTAGAGGTTAGTATGATTTTGTTGATACTGTTGAGGCATGACAGGGTTTGATTCGTAGTCCTGGTCATGATACCCGGACTGTTGCTAGAGCTGCTGAAAGAGCAGAGGATGTTGGTTATGTTAGAGCTTTATAGGCTTCTGAGCATAGGATGATGACTTCCATTGAGGAAGTCAACTTGAGGGTCAGCTACCAGGCATAGGTTCGCAAGAAAGAGAGTAAGGATTTCTATACATAGCTACATGACACTTTGACTGACCGCGGAGACATTAGACTCGAGATTGATGTAGTGAGAGACCAAAGGACCGCTTACGAGACAGAGTTGCATGAGGTACGCCAGGTTTACCTTAGTTCTGAGGCTCAGAACAGGGCATTATTAGTGCGACTTGAGACACTAGAGACTCACATGAGTCGTATGAAGTGGCAGTGCTAGAGAGCTGAGGATGATGCAGTCAGACAGATGATGCGTACCTATGTACTAGAGGCTAGAGCTCAGATTGATACGGTGGAGGACACCGACAAGAGCTGTTAGTTATACTTTTCATTTCTAGCTATCTTGTATAGTCTATTAAGTTTTATGGGTAACTCCCAGCTAATAGACTCTAGGACGTATTTTCATTTTCTGTACTAGATCATTAGTGGTCACTTTGTATACAAACAAATCATGTACGATTTGACATTATGTATGAAATGTTGATGTATTATGTTATGGTTGAATTCATTTTATTCATTCTTCATTGTGTTGTGGTGTAATTATTATTATCATATCCATTGGTATCGACATTGTAATTATATCTCACGTACATTATATTCTTGTGATTAGTAGAATCATGCCTGTAACAAGACAAGGAGCAAACGACGCCATGACTCTAAAATCCATTCAAGCTATGATCGATCGGGAAATCCAAAGAAACTCTACCCATACTCAGGATGATGCAAGCCAAAATTCAGGTGGAGGACCTAGAAGGCCTGTGCAACCTGCACGTGTCTGTTCCTACACCGATTTCATGAAATTCCAACCCTTGAACTTCAAAGGAACTGAAGGCGTTGTTGGCTTGTCTCAATGGCTCGAAAAGATAGAATCGGTATTTCACATTAGCGGTTGTGCCATTGACAATCAAGTGAAGTTCGCTACCTACACTATGCTTGGTGCTGCACTAACCTGATGGAATGGTCATGTGAGAACTTTAGGTCATGATGCTGCCTATGCTATGACTTGGGGAACTCTCAAGAAGAAGTTGACGGACAACTATTGTCCAAAAGGTGAAATCAAGAAACTTAAAATTGAACTGTGGAATCTCAAGGTCAGGAGAAATGATGTTGCAGCCTATACGCAGCGTTTCCAAGAACTAGCTTTGATGTGCACCAAATTTCTTGCTGATGAGACCGAAAAGATTGACAAGTACGTCACTGGACTTCCTGATAACATTCATAGGAATGTCATGTCTGCAAGACCCAAAACTCTTGATGACTCTATCAAGTTGGCCAACGACTTGATGGATCAAAAACTACGCACTTATGCAGAAAGGCAGAATGACAACAAGAGAAAGGCTGATGACTCATCAAGAAACAATCAACAACCCCACAAGAAGCAAAATGTAGCTAGGGCATACACTGTTGGCCCCCCTGGTGAAAAGAAGGCTTATACTGGAAATCTACCTCTGTGCGCCAAGTGCAACTACCACCACACCAGACAATGTGCACCCAAATGTGGAAACTGCAAGAGGTATGGTCATGCTACCAATGATTGTCGGGTCAATACCAACAATAACAACAACAACAACAAGAATCAAAAGGCAGGAGCATGCTATGAATGTGGTAACACTGGTCACATAAAGAAGAATTGCCCAAAACTGAAGAACCGTGGGAATGGCACAGCTCAGGGAAGAGCTTATGCTTTAGGAGGAAGAGATGCTAGCCCAGACTCTAACGTCATCACGGGTACGTTTCTCCTCAACAACCGTTATGCTACAATTTTGTTTGATACTGGTGCGGATAGGAGCTTTGTATCTAATACCTTTAGTGCCTTGATTAACATTACCCCCACTACGTTAGAAAGTCATTATGATGTAGAATTAGCCGATGGGAAAATCATAGGAGTTAACACCATAATTCGTGGTTGCACTCTAAACTTCATGAACCACCCTTTCAACATTGACTTGATGCCGGTCCCACTCGGTAGTTTTGACGTCATTATTGGAATGGATTGGTTAACAAAGTATCATGGAGTGATCATCTACGACGAGAAGATTGTGCGAGTTCCTTTTGGAAGAGAGATGTTAATTTTTCAAGGCAATGGAAACCATCTAAGGGAAGAATCCCGACTGAATATCATTTCATGCACTAAAGCACAAGAGTATTTGTCAAAGGGATGTGATGTCTTTTTGGCACACATTACCACGAAGGAAGCTAAAGACAAGTCAGAAGGGAAGCGACTTAAAGACGTGTCGATTGTCAGAGACTTTCATGAAGTTTTTCCTGAAGACTTGTTGGGTATTCCACCAGCTCGACAAGTAGAGTTCCAAATTGATTTGATACCAGGTGCTGAACCTGTAGCACGGGCGCCTTATCGGTTGGCACCATCCGAGATGAAGGAACTGGCGGACAACTTCAAGAACTATTCGACAAAGGATTTATAAGGCCCAACTCTTCACCCTAGGGAGCTCCAGTCTTGTTCGTCAAGAAGAAAGATGGATCGTTCCGTATGTGCATCGATTATCATGAACTGAACAAGCTAACAGTAAGGAACCATTATCCACTTCCTAGAATGGATAACTTGTTCGATCAACTTCAAGGATCGAGTGTCTACTCGAAGATTGACCTACAATCAGGTTACCATTAGTTGAGAGTTCTCGAAGAATACATTCCCAAGACTGCGTATAGGACGCGTTATGGGCATTATGAATTTCAAGTAATGCCTTTTGGTTTGACAAACGCACCGGCGGTATTTATGGACCTCATGAATCAGGTATGCAAACCTTATTTAGATAAGTTTATGATTGTCTTTATCGACGAAATACTAATTTATTCAAAGAACAAGTAAGAGCATGAAGAGCATCTCAAGCTAATCTTGGAATTGCTTAAGAAAGAGGAGTTGTACGCAAAATTTTCCAAGTGTGAATTTTGGATTCCAAAAGTACATGTGATTGATAGCAAAGGCATCCATATAGATCCTGTAAAGATTGAGTCAATTAAAGATTGGGCATCTCCTAAGAGTCCAACAGAGATCCGCCAATTTTTAGGACTCACCGGTTATTATAGAAGATTCATTGAAGGTTTCTCCAAGATCGCAAAGTCCATGACTAAACTAACTCAGAAGAATGTGAAGTTCGACTGGGGAGAAAAGGAGGAAACTGCATTTCAGTTGATCAAGCAGAAGCTATGTAGCGCACCTATTCTGGCCTTGCCTAAAGGATCAGAAAACTTTATTGTTTATTGCGACGCTTCGCATAAAGGATTGGGTGTTGTGCTTATGCAAAACGAGAAGGTTATAGCCTATGCCTCTCGACAACTAAAAATTCACGAGAAAAACTACACCACTCATGACCTAGAGCTCGGAGCTGTAGTGTTCGCTCTTAAGATGTGGAGACATTACTTATACGGAACAAGGTGCACCGTATTTACCGACCACAAGAGTTTACAACATATCCTTGATCAAAAAGAGTTGAACATGAGGCAACGGCGTTGGTTGGAGTTGCTTAGTGATTACGATTGTGACATCCGCTACCACCCAGGGAAGGCGAACGTAGTTGCTGATGCATTAAGCAGAAAAGAAAGGGTTAAACCTTTAAGGGTCCGAGCCTTAGTCATGACTATTGGCTTAAATCTTCCCAAACAAATCCTAGAAGCTCAAACCGAAGCGTTAAAACCTGAAAACCTCACTGCTGAAGATGTTGGAGGTATGCTCCGACAAGACCTTACAAAGGAAAGATTGAAACCCCGTGCGGACGGAACCTTATGTTTAAACAACAGGAGTTGGTTACCGTGTTATGGCGACTTAAGGACTCTAGTCATGCACGAGTCTCATAAGTCAAAGTATTCTATTCATCCGGGTTCAGACAAGATGTACCAAGACTTGAAGCAGTTGTATTGGTGGCCTAACATGAAGGCGAATATTGCCACTTATGTTAGCAAGTGTCTGACTTGTTCTAAAGTCAAGGCAGAGCATCAAAAACCTTCCGGTTTACTAGTCCAACCAGAGATTCCAGAATGGAAGTGGGAGAAAATCACCATGGATTTCGTCACTAAACTCCCTAAGACGACAAACGGTTATGATACCATTTGGGTGATCGTTGATCGTCTTACAAAATCTGCTCACTTCCTACCAATGAGGGAAACGGATCCCATGGAGAAATTAATGAAGCTTTACATGAAGGAAGTAGTCACCCGACATGGTGTGCCTGTTTCTATTATCTCCGATCGTGATGGTAGATTCACATCACTATTCTGGAAAGCACTTAATAAGGCATTGGGAACTCGATTGGACATGAGTACGGCCTATCATCCTGAAACTGACGGTCAAAGTGAAAGAACTATCCAAACTTTGGAAGACATGTTACGCGCTTGCGTGTTAGACTTTGGAAAGAATTAGGATAGACATTTACCGTTAGTAGAATTCTCTTACAACAATAGTTACCATACAATCATAAAGGCTGCACCATTCGAGGCACTATACGGATGTAAGTGTCGATCACCCGTATGTTGGGCAGAAGTTGGAGATGCTCAACTTACTGGTCTTGCAATAATTCATGAAACCACCAAGAAGATCGTCCAAATCAAAAGCAGAATCCAAGCCGCTCATGACCAACAGAAGAGCTATGCAAACATTAGACGTAAACCAATGGTATTTCAAGTTGGTGACAGGGTCATGTTAAAAGTTTCACCTTGGAAAGGAGTTGTGCGTTTTGGCAAATTGGGGAAGTTAAACCCTAGGTATGTCGGCCCTTTCAAGGTGATCGAGAGAGTCAGAACTGTTGCCTATAAACTTGAGCTACCACAACAATTAAGCCGAGTGCATAACACGTTCCACGTGTCAAATATGAAGAAGTGTATGTCCGATGAATCACTTGTGATTCCGTTAGAAGAACTACGTGTTGATGACAAGCTCCACTTTGTGGAAGAGCCTGTAGAAGTTATGGATCGTGAAATCAAGCAATTGAAGAGAAGTCGCATTCCCATCATTAAGGTGAGATGGAACTCTAAATGAGGTCCTAAGTTTACCTGGGAACATGAGGATCAATTCAAGCAGAAATACCCACATCTTTTCACCAAGACCTCACCGTCGTCAAGTGCCGCGTCTTAAGCCTTGAGGGCAAGGCTCATTTAATAGGGGAAGACTATAACACCCCGTGTTTTTAGGTCATTTTACAATTTCAATAATTCTATTTCCTCTCTATTTATAATAGTTTTACGTACTTACTCTTAATGTAAATCGACTAGTTAAACCCTAATAAGTAAGACTTAAACTAGAATTTCTAAATAACTAAAATAGGTCTACGTTTAACCTAAAGACCTTAGTTACATTCTTTTTACGACTTAACTAATCACAAATCAAATGTAGGTCATCTGAACCCCTTTTACTACCATCTAACATTTAAGCTCAAAGAGTAAATTAACAAGTCCAACACTTCTACACTTGTTTAAAATGGTACACAATAAAAATCAATTAGGCAATAAACTTAATTCAAGGAACAAATGAATCTTCCTACAATGTAGCAAGAATTCGTATATACCCCCCTCCAAATTTCATCAAATCTGTAAAGTTAAACTAGATAAAGATACACAAAATCCTATCCCTAGTATCACTCTTTACCCAACGAATAAAAGCCCAACGTCTCTTTTCTAAATCCCTAAGAATTCTCATGATACCTTGGTTGTCCTCCTATTCTTTTTGCTTCCCACGAAATCTACAGTACCCACCTTTATATTCTTGTACATTGACCATTTGCAAGTCCCAAATATCCTTTACCATGTATGTGTTTACACAAGAACGTGACTTAAGAATGAGTTACTATACATGCCAAGTTATACTAGTATATAGAGCCTTTCATACCCTTTTCAAACTCAGATAAGCAAAGAAACGCAGCAACAACTCCACTCAGTAGCCTCATACTCTCTCAAATTTATTGTTTTCCTTGCCCTCCCATACTCGTTTTTGACTCACACACAACCCTCACACCTTTACTTCCATTAAAACCCTAAAACTTCAAGAAAACCCTAACTTGGTTCTTGGGTGTTTCGTTTCTTTGTTGGACGTCCTCATTAAGGCAGCAAGAAGGAGTGTGTTCATGATCATAGGAGTGTAAACGGTAGCGAAAAATCATTGGTTTGGGTATTCGATTTTGTATACGCAAAGGGTAAAAAGGGTCAAGCTTCCATCACGCTTTTTGGGCTAAAACCTTCCACGTTCGTTCTTGAGTTGTGAGCAAATTAATCTTTGTTATTTAACTTTTAAATATGTAATTCATATGTCTATAGCTGTGTGCTTGAAATCGGTTAAAAACAAAATGCATTTTCTGTTGTTTTCTGATATGGGTCGAATACACAGTAAAGCCCATAAAACTTATTATGTGATTAATAAAACTTGGTTGTATGTTGTTATAAATCCATGTACTGGACTATTTTTGAAAACTAAATGTCTACTTGTTAAGGTTTAGTCGAGTTGCAAATTAAAACAAACACGCCATCTGTTAATCTTACTGTTTAAATGTCATGGTCATGAAACACCTAAGTTGCCAAGTTTTACTAGGGTTTTGATTATATAAGTGCAGAGTAATAAGTGTAGAAATCAACCCATGTTTAGTTTAGACTCGTTGATTAGATAAAAAGAAAAACACATATGTTATGTTAGTATAAAACGCAACCCACACTGTAGATTTGAGGGCATTATTAGGCCTCTAGGAATGGTCATAAAAATCGACACTTTAAACATTTCATAAATAGGACATATAACAATTACTTTGCCCTTGGAGTCACTAAATTTCGTCAAGTATTGACGAAGTTAGAAGGTCTTAAAGATAGGTGACTGAAACTGCCACTTTACCCACTGCTTTCTAAATGACCAGTGAAGTGTTTTCCTCGAATTATTGTGGCGATTTTACCAAGTGAAATGACAAACCAAATAATGTTAAACAAAGCCCGAAGTACCAACTTTAATTTGGAATAAAAACTACCCTTTTTCGTTGAATAACCTACTCACAAATCGCGTGCGTATTTGGCTGTTCGTCATAGGTGTCGACAATTCGTCGAACACCTTGTGAGCAAACAGTCATAACTGTTTGCGTGTAAGCCCACTTTTCAACCCACTTTTGACCCAGCTAACGACCCCGACACACTAAACCAATAAAAGGCGAACGTGGTCCAACAGACCTAGTTTACTAACGTATTTTTGTTTCGTCCTAAGGTTGAGTAATGAAGTCACAATCTGAGCCCAAAACTCTGACCACGCAAAATGCCTTATGCTGAAATAAACCTTTATTTTTCTAAGTCTAACAACTGTCTTAGAGAGATGCCCACCTTTAGCTCTGTTTTTAACACGTTAAACGACTTTGTTGGATAAAACCTAGAAGATGAAAGTTATAGACGGCCTATCCTAGATGTGAAATGTATTTTTATTTTTCATTATCGTTAACTAACGAATTCGTAATTAAATTGTAAAACTCCAAGTCGTAAAATATTAAAACTAAAATATACTTACATTTAACTCAATTAGTTAAACGTCAACGTTTCGTCTAATTATTTAACACACTTAAAGAGTAAACCAAGGGCTGGTCTAAACTAACATTTTAGAGTATATGTGACCTAATTTCCCAAAAGTCTAAAGTCGTAAATTGCATACTTATATTTTGACCATGTTGCCCCAATAAAGTTGACCATTTTAACACGAGAAATTGTTTTCAAACCTCATTATTTTAAATAGAGCTCAAGCACATACTAGGGACGAAATTGCAAGTATTTATCTTATTATTTTTCCATTTAAGTAAATATGTGTTATTTTTCCATAGGTTGCGGATAAAGCGTTTTGCATCGTTTTTTGTGCCACTACCTTGCCATTCCGTTATCATTACTTGATGTGAGTGTATAGTCCCTACTTTTATACTTTTTCAATCATTTATCAAATCTCGGGGATGAGATCATGTTTGTTTTACAAAATGGATGCAAGTATATTTTAAATTCAAATATTACGAGTTTGCCTAAGTAGCTATAACCCATTATGCCCTTCATCATGAACTATCAATTTCATAGATGTAATTTTTAAATGCATTATGTTAGCGCGAATGTTATGAATAGATCTATTTGGGATTAACATCCCCGTTTGGGCAAGTAGCACTTGCTAGTTTACCGGTTGGCCAAAAATGACGAATGTATACCATTTGAAATCATAGATGCTACGGGTTGAACATCAACATTGGGCACCATCATTCATATGTATTTGATATACATACATTGTTTAGCTTCAGTTTCATGGGCTTAGTGCATTTCGTAATACATTTTTGGTGATATTGTATTTGTTACTTTATTACAGGGAAATCTTGCTATCCGCTTCATTTAATTTATAAACCTATAAATTCACCAACATTATTATTGACAGTTTAAACATGTTTTCTCAGGTCAATAAGGTGCAAGTCATGGATACATTGGATGGTCGTCTTTTAAAGTCATATTATCATAAAGATTTATATGCATTACATTTTGGGATATTGTTATGTTGTGAAATCTTTACTTTTCCAAGTTAAACAAGTTAAGCCTATGGGCTTTTGTAACGAAACATTTATGAAATCCAATGTATTAGTTTTCAAACGACTCTTATAGAGGTCGTTCTCATATCTTGTGATATTAATCTATGAAGTATTACCCCCAAAACATCATATTCTGCTGTGGCCTAATTTGGGGGTGTTACATTTTTCATTCATAGCTTGCTTTATTTAATTCTTATACACATGTTCAGTTTTGGCTTATTTAGCTTATTTAATTTTCACAGCTTATTGAAATAAGCTGAGAATTCCATTTTCTTCCTAAACCTTTATTATTAGTTCCAGAACTTCTCTCACTTTTTTTCATAATTTTCAATTTTCATTTAATATTTTTAATTGACTTTTTAGTTTAAAAAGCATTAAAATTAGTTTTAAAAATAATAAAAATACAAAAAAATTAATTTCTATTTTTCAAAAACTACTTTAAGTCATTTAGTTTAATAAATTTGCATTTTGATATTTTAGAGTTTTATTTTGTCTTATTTGGTTAATTTGTTTGTTTTATTTTGCTTTAATTGTTTTTAAATATCGTTGAAAATTTTAAATTACCTTTATTTCTAGTTTAGTGTGCCTTTTATGTGCTTTCCCTTTGCATTTTTAAATTTAGAACCCAAAATCCAAAATATTGAATAATCAAGCACATGATCACGAACCAAAACAAGGTTTTCAATTCACACTTCGTCAGGATACGACATCCGGGAGATAAAATATTGTTTGTCCTCAAGCAATTTTTTTATCAAACAGGATACTCTCTATACTATTACTTATTTGGTATTTTTAATATATATGTTATATATATTAATAAATATATATATATATATATATATACTATTTTATTCAAATCAAGTTTTTGGCGCCGCTGCCCGGGAGAGGTGTAGCGATTTTTACGAGATTGTTCGTGTTCGAGCCTTGAAGATCCTTTCCCCGTGAAAGTTTTTGTTTTATTTTATATAAATATACAAAAATATTTTATACTTCTATTTTTATTTTATATTATATATTTTAATATTGAAAATAACTGTGTTGTCAATTGTTAAATCGGCTCACATTTAGTTTAACAAACTATAAAAGAGGTATAAGGGGGGTTGATCCTACGAACTTCAACCCATAAGGAGAAGGTTTTTAAAACGCTTCGCGCTTACCCGCTCCTCCGCTTCTTTGTGTGTTTTCTAGAGAGCTACCGTGCACCTTTGACTATCAGTTACCAAAAATATTTTTCTTTCTTTAATTTCTTTTCCTTATGTATAAAAATCTATAAATGTTCTTCTTTATCCTCTTATTCGTTTAATTCATATTCTTTTCTACCCTCCTATCCGATAATTCTTCAACATGTCTTGGTTTTCGAGGTGCTCGTAGTGTGGAGGTTCGTTTAACGGTGGAAATTGTCGGCAGTGTACCAATGTGAGTTTTGGAGACGAGTTTGTCCGTAACCCCGATCCCATTTCAAATGATGAAACACCCGATTTTTCCTACCCACCTTCACAGCCCCCAAACATCTTCGTTTGACCAATTTCATTGTTTTTGGTGTGGAGATCCGTTAGAAGGTAGTGTACGTTGTCAACAGTATACTTGCAAGTGGTGTGGACATAATCTTAGAGGAGGATTTTGTTTGTTTTGTGCTTCAAGAGATGGAAATTCATCCATTGATGCTCCTAATCTGAACTCTTTCAATGATCCTCCAAACGTTTTCACCCACCCTCTATAACCCCAATACGAATCATACTCGTGTGAATTAGCAGGAATCGTGCTACAATCAAAACTTTAGTAATAATTATTATCCACAAAATTTATCGAGTTTTTTACAACAATATCTTAATTGTAAAAACTGTAGGGGTCCTCATGCGAATTTTCAGTGTCAACTAAGGAATCAGAAATTATATGAGCCTAATCTTTGCTATAATTCTAACTCTTTCGGTTTTGACCAACCTAAACAGACATCCATCGATCATCTACCTCCTAAAGAAATGAGTGTCCAAGAATTGCTACTTCAGGAGAAACTTCATAAATCTTTACAAGCCGTTTGTGAAAATTTAAGTCAACAAGAGTAGGCAGCTCCTGTTAGTACTCATACTCCCGAGCCTTCACGACGTTTCAAATTTTTTTTTACGATGATGATGAAGATGATGATGATGACAATGATGACAAGGAGAGTACTATTCCTTTAAATGAAGTTATTTCTCAAATTCTTCCATCTATTACAATCACACCTGTCTTATCGACTATGGAGCCCGAGGACTCTCTCTTTATGGGGGATGAGAATCTTAGCACTATTCCTAAAAAGGAATCAGATGAATTCATAAAGTCTAATATTGAGGACCTTGTCCCAATCCCAAGTGTTTTAACCCGGGAATTGATGATGCCGAATTTAACCCGAAGGAAGACATTCTTTTATTCGAGAAGTTAATAAACGATGATCCATCATCTCCTCTCCCTTCGAAAGAACTTAATTTTGAGGAACTTAAAGTAATAAAATCTTATGTTTCTACGAATTTTGAGGACGATTATTATGACTCGGAGGGAGACATAATCTATCTTGAGAGTTTGCTTAATAATGATACTACCAATAATCTCCCTCCCGGGGTGTTTTTAAATCATGACCCAAGAAGCTTAAAGGATAAACCAGATAAAGATGATTTGAAGAGTATTGTCAAAGTTTTCGACCCCGAGATTCATGAGAAAATGTTTTCTCCAACATATGTGAGATTACCCTTTAAGGATCGCCATTATCTTTCCCTCACATATGTTATCCGAATTTTTCTTCCTTATTTCACCTATCTGGTGGATTCTTCTCTTCCTCTCTCCTCCGTGAGTGAGGATATCATTTTTGACCCTGGCATTGCCGCTTATAGTTTTTGTTCCTTAGAGTCGGTCGCATATGAAAGTCCGATGATGATTTTTATATTCTTTTGTTTCTGCCCCAAGGACAAAGGAATTCGGGGTGAGTCAAGCTAGAGACTCGCACAAAAACAAGCGCTTATCGGGAGGCAACCTGTTTTTCTATCTTCTTTTTCTATTTTCTAATAAGTGTGACGTGAGGAGGCTCGCCTTTTCCTTTCTTGTATTTTGTGGCTTGTGTTTTATGTCCATGATTGCCTCGGATTATGAAGACTCTCGTGCTCGTGGTTTTGTCCATCGTTCACTCAAGCTTCAATCTTTTGCATGCTTATATATGAGAATACGATATCCTAGATCTTATTGACTAACGTTTATCTATTAGCATAATTAATAAATGGCTTTAGATTTACGTAGAGACCCCATTCTATTAGGATTATGCATTGGTTTTAGTATAGGGGTGGCAGTCTCACATTAAGGACAATGTTTAGTTCTAGTATGGGGGGTATCTATCGATTTGATCTTACTTGCATTTGCTTTGTCTTCACGTAACCCCGTTTTACCACTAAAAATAGTAAAATGTGATTTTTAGGCCAAATATAAAAAAATTTCAAAAATAAAATAAATGTTTTGACATGAATTTTTATCTTTTTGAGAATAAATTTTGACTTGATCGAGCATGTTGCGCTCTAGCTTGCCCCTTAACTTATAAAAATTTAAGCTTTTGCTAGTCTTTTATACAAGAAGCTTTAAAACGCGAATTCTAGCTTGAAAAAGCCAAGAGTTTTGCAAGTTTCCATAATAGACTTTAAATAGGCAAAGTTTGTTTTTATTAGACTAAGCATTCGCGTATCTTTTTATTAAATATTTTAAATTTGCGAAGCATGAAAAATGATAGAGTTTTATACAAGTTAGATGCTAAGCGTGGAGTAGTTGAATCTCTTTAGAGCTCATAGAGGTTAATTGTGGCTTTTTGCTCCCATCAGCTGTATAAACATTATATAATTGTTGAATAAATAAAGTTTCTTTGGTTTTTGTGATTCTTAGTTTAAATCCCTTCGTAGAGATTCCTTCTGGTGAAATTAAGGTACACATCGAGGTTTTGTCAGTGTTGTGGGGAAATAGGCTACCGATTCTTGACGGCTCGCTACCATTGTCTAGGTAGTTAAAAGACCACAGGACTTGAAATTTGACTATAATAATAATAATAATAATAATAATAATATAATAATAAACCGAAGCCGAAATAAGACTTATGGATCATGGTCGACACGCATACCGATGTGACAGTCGTTTGAAGGGTGGAGGTAATAACAATAATAATAAAAACTGTAGGCTGATAAAAGTTTATTGTCTCTGGTGGGTTCGCTGCCGATGTGGCAGTCTTCAAAAGAAGGCCCATGGTAAGAACAATAAATCCGAGACTGATAAAAGTTTGCTGCATCTGGTCGGTTCGCTCCCGATGTTGTAGCCTTCAAAAAGGTCGAGGATCTCCTGGTCGAAATAAGACTCCTGGACCATGGTCGGCTCGCATACCGATGTAGCAATTGTTTAAAGGACTAGGGGATTTAATAATGTTGCTATAATAATAATAAGAATAAAGTCAAATTTCGACTTCGGGGTTATCTAAATAAAGCCTCCGTCTCTGGACTCGTAGTTGAGTTGTTTCGGATGAAATAAAAAGGATAACCCCTAAATCATGCGAAATTAGAACCTTAATGTGGACCTTATTCTCACCATATCGTCTCTTTAGGAAAGGATTTCAAACTAATTATGGTCTAAACCGGGTTTACTTTATATGAATAAGGACTTAATTTATTTGTCACCAATAATAAAAATAAAACCTTTAGAGGATTTAGGAATAAATGAGTGGAAAGTAGCTAATGCGTACACAATTAGCATATATGAGTAGTGTTAGCATTTTAACTTGTATTTGACAATGATTTTGTTTTTAAACTTGGTTTGGGGTGGGTGAAAAATCAAGAACGATGAATTTATCCTTTTAGTGTTTCTTGTTTCGTGATCCTTAAAGTTATCATTAAAAAATGATGATAATAATAAATGTATGCATGGTAATAGAAATGGTAAAACGGGGGCTTTTCAAAACTAGTAATTTCTTAATTCCCTTAGATGAACACTTAGCTACTTTTCGAAGTAATTAGTCTAAGGGGGTTGAAAGTTTTGGTTTTCTAAGTGTGTATTTATGACATTGTGTGAGAACACGGCAATAGCTTAGTATGGGGGATTTTTGATATGTGTTTAATCACATATCAGTATCTTGTCAAACGACTCGGTATGAGATGTTTGACTCCAAAAGAACTGGAGGTTCTAGCAAACGAATCTGCTTGATCATCAAACATCGAATTTGTAAATATTTTTATTTTTCTCTTTATTTTGATTTATAAATATTTTTGAAAAATAAAATACAAAAAAATAAAACCAACAAAAAGAAAATAGAAAAATATAAAATCTATGAAAACAAAATATAAAATCAAAAAATTTCAAAAATACCAAAAAGAATCTTCTTGACATGTCTCTTGGATTCGATAACATTTACGTACCTAGAAATGTCGATTAACATTGACACGGGTGTGTAAATGAAGTTCGAGCAAGAGTTCAAACTTTTCAAAACATGTCATCTCTAATTTTTTCTCTATGACTTGTGTACATATCAGTGCATAACTCGGACCCAAATGTAATAGGGGAGTGTACGTTTCAGTGCGCTTACTCTTTAAATAGAAGAGAAGTCATCTATTATGGTTTTTAAAACCGTTTAACACAATTTCCTAAAAAAACTTTCAATGTTAAATTGTCTACAATATAATTTGTGGTATCTTTCTATAAAAAGTGGTATTTGTTAAAATTGTGTGTTCAAGACTCCCTTCTTCAAATAAGTTTAAAAAATTGTGGTATTTACAATGTCATTTTATATGGATCAGTTTTTGAGAGGGAGCTTTTAAAACAAAAGCATTTTAATGTATTTTGGGTACATCTCGTAAATATCAATTTTATGTATCCAAAAACATTTCATAAAATTAAAATGTGGAAATTATAATGTCAATTAATAATATATATCGTTCACTAAGACATCTCTCTCCGTCTTCAATATATTTGTGGTGTCATATCATTTTTTCCTTCTAACATCAAGTTTTAAAAACCAGTGGTATCCCACATACTATGTTGAAGGGGAGTTATCAGAAAAATAAATTCATGCAATATCATGGTATAATTTTTCTCCGTATGGAATTTTTCATGTCATAAATTTTAATCAATTGGTATTTCAAATACTAAATCTTTTATTATTTAAAATAAGGGGAGAAAATATGATTAAAATGTGATATAGAAGAATGTGATTTTTAAGACTCTAAGTGCAACTCTTTCCTTCATGTGGAAAACAATTTCGAATCTCGGTGCACATGTGTAAGGGGTATTTCAAAATGTCTGTAACAAAGGTTTTATGGTTCGATCTCTATACCTAACAATCAATTAACTCACGACGTCGATAAAGTCATAAGGTAGTTAAGGTTAGGTATAAGTCCTATGATCCAACCAGAACCGGAAGGATCTACCCATGGACATTCCATAGTTAGATTAGAAGTCCTTAGGTATGATTGGAGAATAATAAGAATAAGGGAATAATGCCGACTAAGATTGAGCTAACACTGGAATAATTACAACAAGGTGTTAGTAATGACGTCCTTATAAGCACTGAAGGGGTTGAAGAATGAAAAAGAAATGTATGGATAAAGGGTGAAAACAACGCAGCCCTCCATAGAACTTAGGCAGAAACTGGGTCAATACATAATCTACCAAAATCACAAAGATGATTGTTGCTATTGAAGAAAGCCTTCATGGACCCAGTGATGCCATGCACAACCCTTCCCAGCCATTCGAGTTTCTTTCAAAAGAAACTTGTCTCATTTGTCACGGAGATACACACGTTATCTATTGACATCTCACTCCGATATTGCTGATATTGAATAGGTGGAAGTCTCCTCCAGCCTCCGATTACTAAAACCAAAGTGCACAAATCGAGTCTAGAGCCAGAAGAGATCAAATTATAAATCTCATTAGGACACAATGTCAAAATACACTTGTTGAACACCATAAAGTTCACAAGCTGTAACAAAGAGTCCTATACATTATCCTTGAGATCTTGCTAGAACATCCGAGTGATACTTAAGTATTCACAGTGAAGATGGAAATCCTGCTTGAGCCAACATCAAACAAGCTCTTGGTAGCTGACTTGAACGATTCTAGATGAATCGAACTTGACAACTGGATATCAATTTGGTCAAGTATATGAATTAATGAGTTAATCGGAAAGATAGTAACTATCTGATTCACTCTTACCAGGTTGTCTGCTTTAAGACGCTCTGATAACGAGAATGGCTAGTACAGCTGCGAAACCATGTCAAGAAGATTCATATGAATTCAATCTGATCATACGTAGTATTTATACTGATTAACTTGGAACCATGGTTATTGCAACCGTATTCGACGAAGTGACAAAGACACTTTCATCCATATCTGTTGTTTATCATTAACCTTTTAAATGCAGATTCAAACGTCAGTGTTGCAACCATGTATCAGCAAAGTCGGATTCATTACCACATACTCATACTTGAACTCTAAAAGTCAATCATTTAGCATCAAGAGTGTTGATCCTAAACTTCCTCAAAGATCTTCAAAATCAAATCAAGAATCGTATTTTGGGGAGATTGTTAGCCTTATATTCATATAAGTCAAACAAGAATGCAATAAGTATGAGTATGTTGATCAACAGCATAAGTTGATCAAGAAAGTCAAATCAAGATGATTGAAGTCAAGGAGATGATGCAAGATGAAAGATCTCAACAACTCAAAGTCAAAATATGAAGGCTCAAGATCAAGATCACATAAACGACACCGAAAGAATGTTATCGGTCGTCTTACGCATGAATGAACAGAGCCATTACAAACAAGAAAAGACAAAGACAAGACCAAATAAGGCAAAAGCTCAAATGTCATATCTTCAACATTGGGGAATATGAAGTCAAATCAAGATAACCTCCATCAATAACGTCAACATTGGGAGATTAAAGAAGACCTCAACATTGGGGGAGATTGTTAGCCTTAATCTTATATAAGTCGAAAAAGAATGTTATTTGTCTTATTAGTCGTAATTAGTCTTGTTAAGTAATAGGCTAGTTGGGATTAACGGGCTTGGATTGTAATATAATATTGTCCATACTTCGGGGTCAAAGCCCAAGATAAGCCAAGCCCGACCCAAGTTAGAAAGCCCATACACCATTATGAAGGCTTAGGGTATAAATAGGACCCTTTTCACACATAGAGAGGATGTTGGTTACCATTTCTTACATTTGTATGTATGTGTAATTATCCACCTCTTCTTTCCTCTCAATCTAATATTCTCTCTTTCTTCTTTCTACTTTTCTTTCTTTTCTTCTTTCTTATTTCGGTTCATAAGAGCTTTTTGGTATTGCTTATTGTTGTGAAGTGATTTACATTTGGGATAACACTAAGTTATCAAATCCGGTATCCTTTCTTTTTTCAATAACAAATTCGATGGAACTATACTACTATAATTTCAATGCTGTGATACCGAAGATGATCAAAAATGAAAACTTTTTATATCGAAAATGACCAGAAACCAAAAACATGTGACGAACCAATGAAGAAAATGATTATTTGAATACAAACAAGTGAAAAAGATGAGTTTTTCGTACTCCTAATCCATAAACAAGATAAAACCTTGAATAGGGGAAGATCAAAAATTACTTTTTAAACTTATATGAATGTCGAACCAAAGAAAAAAAATTAAACCACACTAACACACTTAAATCACCCTGTGGCGATTGATACCAATTGTAGGACCTAATATCTAAATCATCTTCACTTTACATGAATATCATAGAAAATAGAGAGAGAAAGAGCATAGAAAATAGAAAGAGAGAGAGTTGGAAGAATTACAGAGAGAAGAAAAGATGGTGGATTATACAAGCACATACAACATCCAAGATAACCAACACCCTCTCCATGCTAAGGAGAGGGGAATTTATAGTTGATGTGCATAACCTAGGACATATAGGTTGAGCTTCATGGGTCAAGCTTGGGTTTTGGTTGGGCTTAAACCCGTAACGTATACAAGATTAGATTAAATGACGAGTCCGACACCCTTTCTAGCCTATTACAGCGTATATGATATAATGACCGAGTCTTCCTAATTGAATGACCGAGACTTCCTTGATTATATCCTTGTGCAATTAATCTAGCCTTATTTCTAGATACAATACCATTTTCGTCTAACTTATTTCTAAACACTAATTTAGTTCTGATAATCGATTAATTCTTAGGTAGATGCACTAAATGTCAAACATCATTTAGTACAAATTGATTTAGTTCTTCTTGGATAGTTACAACCTAACTTTCATCTCCTAATGCCTCATTGACATTTTAGGTTATATGGTTTAGATGAAACAAAAAAAATTACTTTTACTTTGATCTTGTGATCTTAATGTTCTTTGATTTAAGTTTCTTATGACTTGTTCAAATGGGTGATTATTAGATTCATTAATATTAACAACCTCATCAACTTCAATAGACTCTTTTTCTACACTATTATTATCTATTTTTGCTTTTCTTTTAATAGCTTCTTCTTTACCAACGTCATCATCAACCAATGGTGATAATTTGGTGGAAGAAGGACTTTCATCGAATGTCACGTTGAGTGATTCTTCGACTTTCATGGTGGGTTTTTTCAAGATTATACAAGCCTTGCTATTTTGAGAATATCCTAGAAAAAGGCCTTTGTATGACTTTGGGTCAAACTTGATGAGATAGTCTTTATTGTTTAAAATAAAACTTTGAAGTATTCTATAGTGGGTTTCCTACCTTTATATATTTCATAAGGGGTTTTTCCTAGAATTGATCAAATTAATATTCTATTAAGAATATAAGTAGAAGTATCAACCGCATTGCACAAAAACCTTTGAGGAATATATTGTTCATTTAACATTGACCAATACCTTTTTTCTAATGTACGATTTTTCCTTTCTACTACCTTATTTTATTGTGGAGTACGAGGAACCGAGAAGCTATGAGTAATGCCTTGTGCATCACAAAAAGCTTCGAATTGTACTTTGTTATCAAGTTCCCGACCATGATCCATTCTAATAGCAACAATTGAACATCCGAATTGATTTTGAATTTTCTTACTTATGATTTTAAGTTTTTCAAAAGCTTCACTTTTAGTTTTCAAATTTTTTGTCCAATTATATCTTGAATAATCATCCACTATTACTAAAGTATATAAGTTACCCCCGCAACTCTTAATAATGGATGTACCAAATAAATCTATATGTAAATTTCTAAACATCTATTAGTAGAAATCATATTTTTGGCCTTATGCCTTGCATGAGCTTATTTTCCTATTTTGCAAAAATCACAAAAATGTTTATCATATTTTAACTTAGGTAGGTTTCTAACCAATTCTTTGAAAGACAAAGATTTGATTAAATGCATATTTGTGTGACCAAGTCTTCTATGCCACAAAGTAGAGTTATCATCTAGAGTGGCAAGACATAATTAGTCTTGAGACTTATTTCATAATTTCATGACTCGTATAAGCCATTTTTCCTAATTCTATTTCCTATGACTTTACCGTCTTTGTTTATTTCACTACCATCTTCTGTAATAGAACTCTACACTTATTGTTACAAGTTTGACCGATGCTAAGTAAGTTAAAAGTTAAGTTATCTACTGGTTCTACGTCTGAGATAGTAAGAGAGTCGTTAGAGATCGTACTTTGCCAATGATTTTTCCTTTTAAGTTACTTCCAAAAACAACATTACCTCCATCATATACTTTGTAGGTTGAGAAGAGACTTTTGTTTCCCGTTATATGTTTGGAGCAACCGCTATCTTTAATCCATTCGTCCGGCTCCAAACCAATGCTCAAGCATGCCTATTTAAACAAATACAAACTTAATCGTTTGGTCCCCATTATCTCATAGGTCAAAAAATGTTAGTGTTGTACATCCCTTGTATTTGTTGCATTAGGTTAGGATATTTAAATGAGATACAATTTCTTATATGCATGTAACCTTGAGTTTGATTATTATTCCAATTCATAGGATAATGGTTTTGGTAAATAGGTCCACTAGAAT
>BQNB010023703.1:0-31086 GCA_026074375.1 Tanacetum coccineum | reverse complement strand
ACTACTCCTAAACTACTTGAGTTCAAATGTCGAAAATAAGCCCCATTTTATAAGCTGTTCATGAAGCTTGGGGTGTGTTAGTTATGTTTCTTGTGTGAGGGCTTCAAAAGCATAATCATAGCCATCCAAAAGTCTTGTTCTCCAAGCCAATTCATTACAGCGCTTCATTTTTTGTCTTCAAATCATCACCCAATAAGAATTCGAGGGATTGCCAAGGTGAAATTGTTTGTTTGTGGTGTGGAGTTTGTGAGAATGATAGGTTTAGGGAAGAGGGATGAATAGTGACATGTTTGTCGGGGTGTAAGGGAGAGGTAAAAGGGATGGATGTTGGCGGGAAAGTTTGTTTTTGCCTGGGTATGGGAGAATTGGGGGTAACGGGGGTTAGTGGTGTTAGGGTATAAAGTGGTGTAAGGAATAACATTGTTAGTCCTTAAGGACTAACGGTGTAAAACTTTAGGGACTAACTATGTAAAGGGAAATGAGATGTATGGTTAAGTGTTGTTGGGCTTAGGATTGGGCCGGTTTACATTGTTTTGGACTTGGGCCATTTTAAACATTAAAGACTTATAATAAAGGCTTAATGGGCTGACCCGACCCATTAAATAGGTACGAGTTAGCCCATTTAGGATTTATTCGGTTTCGGCTTCGTTTTTGACTTTTAACTTTGACTTGGTTGACTTTTTGGTTGACTTTGACTTTGACTTTTCACGCTCTTTTTATTCCCGTGCTCGGTTTTGGCTTCGTTTTTGTCATTTTTCTGAATATCCAATACCTGCACAGTAAATAACACAAAACAAGCATATATTTGGCATTTTATGTCCGTTTTTGGTCATTTAGGGTCGTTTTATTAGGTAAAAAGTATGTGTAATTAAGCACATACCAAAATCCCCCCATACTAAACTATTATCGTGTCCTCACGCAATGCCATAAGTAAACACTTTAAAAAACCAAGAATCTCAATCCCCCTCGACTAATTACCTCGAAAAGTAGCTAAGTGTTCATCAAGGGGAATTAAAGAATCAATAGCTTTGAAAAGCCCCGTTTTGACCATTTTTAAATAGACACTTATTCCCACACATATTTTTGTATTTTTCTTTTTAAGAAACTAACTAACATGTTTGGACTTTCGTTATTTTTATAACTTTAGGGTCACAGAACAAGAAGCACTTTAATCCTAAAATGCCCAAAAGGATAAATTTATCGTCCTCGATTTTACACTTGTCCCAAACCAAGCTTAAAAACGAAATTACCGTTAAATATAAGTTAAGATGCTAACACTACTCATACTTGTACCTTGTGAAACTTTTTGCTCCTGACAATTATTATATCTTAGGTGAATGTGCTTATTTCAAATTTCAACCATGGATCAACATTTTAAGAAAGTTGCAATATTTCTATGTTTCACGTTCCACCCAAGAATAATGAATGTGAAGGCGAGATCATCCCATGTAGCGACTTTCTTCTCGGGACATCCCAACCTTACGGCAAAGTGACCAAGATTTTGAACTCCACAGTGACTTGATTCGAGACTCAGGACTTCGGTTTCAAACCATTGGAATTCCCTTTTATACCTAGAAATCTTCAATAAAGCAAATTAGTCTTAGTTCAAAAATATATTTAAATTTTAGAAAAAGAGATTTTAATTTATTCAATATTTCTATAGTTTATAATATATATATATATATATATATATATATATATATATATATATATATATATATATATATATATATATTATTTTTATTTTTATATTTTTTATTTTTGCTATAATCATAATATATTACCTCCACCCTTTAAACGACTACCACATCGGTTGTGAGCCGGCAAGAGGTAGTGGTCTTATTTCGGTGTAGGCCCCCGCCTTATATGAAGATTGAAACATCAGTTGTGAGCCGGCAAGATCCAGTAAACTGACGGGGATATTGTTTCTACTTATTAATATACATCATCATCATCATCATTATTTTATTTTTTATTTTTTTTACAACATTTATTACGCGGTATATAGAAAAATTTCTTTTTAGAAAATTTAAGTATATAGCTGAACTAAGACTAAATAAATTAATGTTATCGACTACATTAATAAATCTTCAAATTCAAAAATTGTTGATTTAAGTTTAATTTTTGAAAATAGCACTTATTATTAGTCAGGTTAAGAGCTTATGGGAGAAAAAGCCACAAATTACACTTATGAGCTTGTAAGATATCCAACTAATCATTTTCTAGCATCAAACTTATATTTAACTCTATCATTTCTCATTTTTTGCAAATTTAAAATCTTTAATAAAAAGATCCGCGAATGCTTAGTCAAATAAACTATTAGTCAAGTTTATAAAGGTTAAGGGACAAAGCTAAGAGCTCAACACGCTCGATCGAGTCAAAATTTATTCTTATTCTACCCAGCTGGAAAGTCAAACATTGTGACAAAACACTTATTTTATTTTTGAAAAAAAATTAAATTTTTTCATTTTTTTGGTATTTTGGTGGTAAAAACGGGATTACGTGAAAACAACGATTGCAGGCATAATCAAATCGATAGATCCCCCGCCCATACTAGAACTGAACACTATCCTCAATGTTTTAAGAAAGGTCTCTACGTAAATCTAAAGTCGTTTATTAAGTATACTAAAAGATAAACGTTAGTCGATAAGATTTAGGATATTGGATTCCTATAATCATGCTAAGGATTAAAGCTTGAGTGAACGAAGGACAAAACCACAAGCACGAGAGTCTTCATAATCCGGGGCATTCCTTGGTCATTACAACACAAACCACATAACTTCGATAAAGGAGAGGTGAACTCCTTTACGTCACACTTATTTATTACTACTACTATAATTATATTAGGATAAGCATGGGTTGCCACCCACGAAGTGCTTGTTTATTAGTTATCCATGGGGAAGGTTTGGAGATCCGAGACAATCATAGGTGGTATGTCCCCTCCAAAATAGTGCTTGAGTCTATGACCGTTCACCTTAAAGTTTGGCCCGTCGGTTTGAGATAACTCGACGGTACCATAAGGGAAAACTTAAGTAATGGTGAACGGTCCGGTCCAACGGGTTTTAAGCTTGCCCGAGAAAATCTTTAATCAAGAAATGAAGAGAAGAACTTGATCACCTACGTTGAAAATGCGGTTCTTAATCTTGGAGTCCTGAATCTTCTTCGTTTTCTCTTTGTAGATTAAAGAGTTCTCGTAGGCTTGATCCCGGAGTTCATTTAATTCATTCATTTGAAATTTCCGGTGATCACCCGCGGTCTTGAGGTCAAAATTGCAATGTTTCAAGGTCGAATAGGCCTTGTGTTCAAGTTTGATAGAAAGATGACAAGCCTTTCCGTACACTAACTTATATGGAGTGCACCCGATGGGTGTTTTGAAAGCAGTACGAAAGGCCCATTAAGCATTGTCTAACTTATCGGGCCATGGAGCATGATTTTCGCCTATGGTCCTTTCCAAGATACGTTTCAAACCACGATTTGAAACCTCCACTTGTCCACTCATTTGTAGATGATACGCGGTAGAAAGACGGTGAGTAACTCCATACGTAAGCATGACCTTTGCAAATTAGTAATTGCAAAAGTGAGTACCGCGATCACTAATTATAGCACGAGGAGTTCCAAATCCGACGAAGAGAGATTTCAAAATTTTAACTACAACTCGGGCATCATTAGTGTGGAGCACTTTTGCTTCAACCCATTTAGACAGGTAGTCAACGGCCACGAGAATGGAATTATTCCCTCGAGAAGACGGGAATGGCCCCATGAAATCGATGCCCCATACGTCAAAGATCTCGCATACTTGAATTGCATTTTGGGGCATTTCATCTTTTTGCGAGATTTTGCCTTGACGTTGACAAGCGTTACACCGTGTGACCAAGTCATGGGCATCTTGGTAAATAGTTGCCAATAAAAACCAGAATCAAAGACTTTTTTAGCGGTGTAGTTGCACCATGATGTCCCCCGGTGGGTCCATTATGGTAAGCCGTGAGGATATCAACAACTTCTTGGCCAAAAACACACCGTCTAATCACTTGATCCGCACCAATTCTAAACAAGTAGGGATCGTCCCAAAAATAATGCTTAACATCTTTAAAAAAATTTCTTTTGTTGGGACGACATCCCTTTTCACAATAAAATTCCCCGCATGGTAGTTTGCAATGTCGGCAAACCATGGGGTACTAGAATCACCACGAAAGGTAACCATACCAAGAGTCTCGAGAGGAAATGTTTCGGTAATTTCCTTGTTCTCGAGAACATCTTGGTGGGGATTTTCAAGTCTTGATAAGTGGTCGGCCGCGAGATTCTTCGCTCCTTTTTTATCACGAATAATGACATCAAATTCTTGGAGTAGGAGAATCCACCAGAGCAATCTCGGCTTAGCATCTTGCTTGGCAAGAAGATATTTGAGAGCCGAGTGGTCCGTATACACTATGGTCTTCGACAAGACTAAATAAGGCCGGAATTTCTGAACACAGAGCATTACACTACGATAAGAATTCTTTCTCCGTGTTTAGCATAATGAGCTTGAGCAACGGTCATAGTCTTACTAGCATCGTGTTAGCTGAAAAATGTTTGGTCTTCGTTGCCCCAAGACTGCACCTAGCGCGTAATCACTAGCATTACACATAATTTCAAATGGTAGGTCCCAATCGGGGGAAAACTAATATCAGTGCTTCGGTTAACTTTTCTAAGTATATTAAAACGCATTTCAATACATTTCTTCGAGAGTTTTAAAGGGGTATCTTTCGGAAATGGGTCATCGGCCGGGTGATTTTAGAAAAATCTTGAATAAATCGACGATAGAACCCGTCCTGACCTAAAAAACTTTAAATGCCTTTAACAGAAGTCGGATGAGGAGGGAGTTTAGCTATAACACACTTTTAGCTTTATCGACCTCATTCCCGGACTTTATTTGAAATCTTATGTCCTAGAACAATGCCTTTCTTTTACCATAAATTGAATTTCTCCCAATTTGATACTAAATTAGTGTCTTCGCACCGTTTTAGCATTTTGTCTAAATAGGAGAGGCACGACGAGAAGGAATCCCCAAATACCAAGAAATCATCAATATAGACTTCCATTATTTCCTTGATCATGTCATGGAAAATGGCCATCATGCACCTTTGGAACGTGCCCATAGCATTACATAAGCCGAAAGGCATGCGTCGGTAGGCAAACATCCCATAAAGGCAAGTGAAGGTGGTCTTCTCTTGGTCTTGTGGGTCAATTGGAATCTGAAAGTATCCCGAGAAACCATCTAGAAAATAATAGTATTCGTTTCCTGCGAGTCTTTCAAGCATTTGGTCCATAAACGGTAACGGGAAATGATCTTTACGAGTGGCATCATTTAACTTTTGGTAGTCAATGCATATACGCCATCCCGTAACTAATCGAGTAGGTATCAACTCATTATCTTCATTATCAATTACGGTTATTCCACCCTTCTTAGGCACACAATGAACTGGGCTAACCTACGGGCTATCGAAGATAGGGTAAATCAATCCGGCATCAAGGAGTTTGATAAATTCCTTTTTGATAACCTCATGAATTTTTGGGTTAACCCTTCTTTGATATTAATTGCCGGTTTAGAGTCATCCGCCATCAATATTTTGTGAGTACAAAATTGAGTGTCAATGCCCTTTATATAGGAGATTTTCCAAGAGATGCCACGCTTGTGTGACTTTAAAACCTTTAGAAGTCGGACCTTCTCATCTTCTTTTAAGTTTTTAGCAATTATGATGGGTAGTTTATCGATACCCTCCAAAAATGCATACTCAAGATGAGAAGGTTTAATATCTTGAGCTCAAGCTCAGGAGGATCATCAATAGAAGGTATTTTATGATTTTAAGTTCCTCAACTTGAAGTTCTTTTGGAGGGAAGGGAGGAGTGATGATGGATATCGTTTTATAATTTTTCTCGTGTAGAGAAGGTCTTCCTCGATCTCAAAGTCGGCATCATCAATTCCCGGTGGAATTGAATCATTTGTAAGACAAGCTTCAATTTCTTCCAAAATGAAGTCACCTTCCTCAAAAGGAGTGAGAGATGGGGAAGAAGTAGAAAGGATAGGATCTAAAGACTGAGTGAGATTGCCACTTGTTGAACTATCTAAAAACTGAGCACTTCTTGAGCATACTCCTCACAAGCTACGTCGATGACATCGATTCGATTAATCGATACAACATCATTATAGGAGTATCTCGAAGTTTGACCAACTTTAAAGGTTATGGCTTCATCATCAACTCGGAGAGTTAATTCTTCACTGTAAATATAAATCAAAGCACGTGTCGTCCTTAAAAAGGGTCTCCTGAGAATTAAGGGAACCCGAGGATCGACAACATAATCAACGACTATGAAGTCGTCTGGAAAATGGAACTTTCCTACTTTTACAAAGACATCTTCGGCAATACCGGATGGACTAGTAGTCGATCGGTCTGCAAGTTCAAGAATTATTTAAGTAGGAGTAAGTTCGGGGAGTGAGAGCTTCTTCCCATATGGAAAGATGGCATCAAGTTGATGCTGGTCGTGCACATGATCGGCCTCAAGGCTAAGCATTCAACTAACTCTGGAAAATCACATGGAATAAGAAACTTGTCGGGGTCTCCAAGTTTTTCGGGCAACTTTTTTAGGATAACCGCCGAACAATTCTCATTCACCGGTGTTTTAGCTAAGTCAAACAATTTTTCTTTGTTATTAAGGAGACTTTTAAACATTGAAGCAAATTTTGGCATATGTAGAAGAGCATCCGCGAAACTAAGCTCGAAATGTAATTCCCTAAAGATTTCAACAAATTTCGAAGCTAGATTATCATCTTTTTCACGGAGCTTCTGTTTGTTAGCTCTTGAAGGATAAGGTATAGACGGTTTAGGCTTAGGAGCAACAACGGGCTCATCAATTAGAGCTTGAGTTTGGACTACCAGAGGTTGGATGTTTTTGGTACTCGGTTGCACCGTATCCTTTGTCACCTCGGGTTCCCGTTCCACCACCTTGGGAAGAGGAGAGAGAGGAGGTGGAATTGGAGGTCCATCATAAGAAATACCACTTCGGGTGGTGATTGCTTTCAAGTCACCTCTCGGGTTAGCAACGGTGTTGCTAGGAAGTGAACCCGAACCCGAAGAAGAAGCGGTATTCATTTGGAAAAAACTAGCCATCATATTCTTAAGCTCATTGGTTTGATTTGACATTGAAGTTTGTATTGAAGTTTGCATTTCATTTCTCAATTCATTTTTCACATTATTTATTTGATTTTGCATAGCTTTCATATTAGCATCATTTATCTTCTTGTAGTTCAACAATTCATTCGAAGGAGCAACTTGAGTTTGCTGAATCAGAGCTTGATAATTCGGATTTCCTTGATTATTTCCTCTGTTTTGATTATAACCTTGATTGTACCGGGTTTGATTATTTTGCACATTCGGTTGAGCAAAACCCGATGGTCGAATTTGGTTAGCTACACTCTGAGGACGGTATCCGGTATTTCCCTGATTATAATTTACTGCGGCTGCTGAAACATATCCTTGAATATTATCTCGGTATTCTAAAAAAATGTTGCCATCGGTGGCAAGACATTGGTGGTAAGGATGCAGGCCACCACAAGTAACGCAAATTTCCTCAACTGCTTTCACGGAAGCTGAAGGAGAAGATTTCTGAAGAAGCATAGCCTTAACGGCGTCGGCAAGAGCGGCAATCTTGAGAAAATAAGGGGTAGAAGAAGAAGAAGCATTCGTAATCACTTTTGTAACAACCGGTTTGTTCCGTGAGTTTTAGTCAAAAGATTACCACCGGCGGCGGCATTTAAAGAATCTTGATCGGTTGGGGTTAAAGCATTGTAGAAGGTATCAAGTTGATGCAATTCTGTAAAACCGTGATGTGGGCATGCACGAAGGAGGTCCTTGAAACGGTCTCATGCCTCATAAAATTATTCATCAAAACCTTGCTGAAAATTCGTAATTTCATTCCGGAGATTTGTAGTTTTTAAAGGAGGAAAGAATTGGTTAATAAACTTAGAAACAAGATCTTCCCAAGTAAGAATAGAACGAGGGGGTTTTTTTTCGAGCCAAATCTGGGCTGCCCCCTCGATAGAAAATGAAAAAAGCATAAGCATAATCGACGAATTAGGCACATCTTTATACTTAATCGTGGAAGTGATCTTGTTAAACCAACGAATGTGAGCATGAGGATCTTCTTTCTCAAATCCGTAAAATTGTTTTAAAGTTACAAGATTTAGAAGACCATGTTTAAGCTCAAAATTCTCCGCAAGAATAGCGGGAATAATGATGCGTCTCCGTAACTACGGTGGGTGATTGGAGTAATTCTGAATTTAGTACGTTTGATCGGGCCATCGAAAAACTACAGAATTACTTCTTCAGAGAAATCGGTTTGTCGACTCTTTGCTTGGTAACGTATCGTTTACGACGTTTCAGAGTCGTGGAAGATTCGACAATTAAATTTGATGAAGAGAGTGTGCAAATGCACTAAAAATAAAATAAGAGAAATAAAAAGAAAAATATTTTTGTAACTGATAATCGAACAAGTGTACGGTAGCTCTCTAGAAAACGCACAAAGAAGCAGAGGAGCGGGGTTTATATGCCGCAGGGGGTGGGTGTTGCAGTTTTAAAAACCTTCTCCTTTCGGGTCGAAGATTGTAGGATCAACTCTCCTTATACCTCTCTTATAGTTTGTAATCTAAAGGTGAGCCGATTTCACAAGTGACACAACGGTTGCTTTTGTTGTTTTTTTAATTTTTTTGGTCTTTCAAATACTTTAGGAAAAGTATTTTTTTGGTTTTTCTAATAAATCTACGAAAATAAATAGAGAAAAATAAAAAAATTGTATTTTTTTTAGTTTTATATAAAAGAAAACGATAACTTCACAAGGAATGGTCTTCAAACACTAATTTTCAAACGTAAACACGATAATCGCACACACCTCCCCGGCAGCGGCACCAAAAATTTGGTTTTTCTAATAAATAGTATATATAATATATAATATATATATATATCATAATATATAAATATATATATATATATATATTATTTATATATATATATAATTGATACCCAAATACCAAATAATAAGAGAAGTGATTCGTTAAGAAATGAAAATACTTTAGGAAAAGTGGATGACCATAAAGCTTCCCCGAGTTCGTATCCGACGAAGTCTGTAGAGTGTGAATGTGAAAATGTAGTTCGTAAGTTTGTGATCGCATGATTTTAATGATCAAAGATTTGGTTTTGATTCTATTTCTACTTATGAAAAAAAAACAAATAAAGGCAAGCAACAATTAAATCAATTAAAGATTTAAACTAAAAACGTTAACGGGAATCGAAAAACGCGACTAAAAAAAACTAAATTACCAAATTTTAACCCTAAAAATGCAAATTTAATTTCTAAAAGTCCTAAATGATTAAAACTAATTTTAGACAAAAGAATTATATTTTTTTGACTTTTATTTTATTTTTTATGAATTAAAAACTATTTTAATCTAAAAATATTATAAAAAATATTAAACTAATTTATAAAAATCTAAAAAAATCACGAAAAGTACTTTTAACTATTTAGAATCTAAGAAAAATTATAACACACCGTGTTTTAGGGTCATTGACGTCGTCAATAAATCCACAATGTATCTTTTGTATTGTACGCGTTTGCTTTAAATCGTAAAACGTTAAGTTAAATCGCGTAGGCTAAAAATTAGCGTTCAATGTAAACGGGCATCAAACAATTAAATGTTTACATCAAGCAAGGGTTGAGTAATTATTTTGAGGATAATTATTAACATTATTCAATTTATTTTTATTGGTTGCGTAAATTTATTACGTTTCGCAATAAAATACGTTTAGGCATACCCGGGATCCTACCAAACTTTTCCAACGCTTCACAATACCACTTTTATACCCATATTCCCAAAAATTTACTAAAATATTCATCATATTGTCTAGCCCACTTGGCTGAATTTTATACAAGAAATAACCAAGGACTATCAAATTGCAAGTAATGTATCTACATTTCACATTTAACTTACACTTTCTACATTTCAAGAAATACTTATACATTTTTACATCAAGAAAATATCTAGCTAGCACATCCCTTAAATCCATGAACTCATATCCATCTTAGGGAACATAAGGACACAAGAAATTAATCAAGGCAATGTGCAAGCATGGGATGGTAAGACTTCTATCATGACTAGTGATTTATATCACTAGTCATCCCTATTTCACCAAATGTGACGCCCCCCCTCCTTGACCATAAGACTTTTGGTCTTTGTTTTATACACTTTAGTAACCACTTAGTACATATAAGTCTTACACCTTTAAAGATAGAAACACACAAGCCATTTCCTTGATAAAAATTCACAACTATCTCTCCTTTCTCTCCTTGATAGCCCACGGCATCAAACACCCTTCCAAGCAAATCCATACAAATTTTTCTTCAACCTATACAAGCCATCACACATCATTCCTAAGATATATTAAGGTATTTGCAAGCCTTGGTTAACCATTTACAAGTATTGAAGCAAGAAAGGAAGATTAGGGTTTCTAATGGAAAACTAGGGTTTCAAGTGTGCAAGCTTGGGTTTAAAGTCTAAACAAGGGTTTAGCACATATTTTTCATTGTCATCATTCATCACTAAGGTTACCTAAAACCTTTATCTTTTCATTTTCATGATTTTATATGTATATGATGTTCTATATAGTAAAATCACCATTTAGGACTTTTAAATATGTAAAAAGGATTTTTACTTGTGATTATGCTTTTGTACACTTTTTCATATGATATTAGGTTGATAATATCATGATATAATGGGGTTATAAGTGTTGTAACTTGTTGGTTAAGTGTAAACATGTATATGTACAAATTAGGGTTTTAAGGATTTCTTAAGAAAGTTGTGATTAAAAGTATCATTATGGAACTTGTTAACCTTGTATATATGGACAAGATAGAAATAATGGGACTTTAATATTTAAATAGACATATGAATATTGTAATTATAAAAGGCTTGTGGTAATTATTAAGTTGGAAAGTATAGAAAGTAAGTTATAAAAACAAAGTTATACAAATAAACTCAAAAAGACATTTAGGGGCTGTTTTGGTTCGTGTCCTATGACAGCCATATTATGAACTATAAAGATAGTACACCTCATGACGATTCCAAAAAGATAAGAAACTCAAAAAACGGATTAATAACGAAAAAGATACGCTAATTACGAGTTATACGTTAATTAAACGGGTTTATAAAATAACTTTTATAAAAATTATATAAAACAGAAAGTTTGGTATTTTTAACAAATTATACATAATTTTAGGATTCCAAAACAATAAGAAACGTAATTTTTCGATTAAAAACGAAGAAGTTATGAATTACGCAAGTTTATATACTTAAAATGTATAAAAATATTTTTATAAAACTATTTTTATAAAAAGTTACTGTTCATGACAGAAACATTAATTTTTGTAAACTTCATAAATAAATAGAAATTTCAATTACGAGAACGTGCTCGAAAGAATTACTAAAAACGGAGCTAAAACGAATAAAATACGACGTTTACGATAATTCGAGTTTATAAAAGTAATTTTATAAACTATGAACAGTAAAAATTACTGTTCATCAGCAGACCCCACTTTATAAAAATGTGATAATTTTGATAACAAAGACGTGGTCGAAGGAATCGCTAAAATCAGGATTAAAACGAATAAGTTATTGCATTTAAGGGTTTTACGACAATTAAATTTATAAAAGTAAATTTATAAAACGTCATGAACAGTAAAAGTACTATTCATCAGAATGTTATAAAATATAAAAATGTAATATTTTTATATATCATCCCAATACGAAGACGTGTACATAAGAAACGCGAGAAACGGGTTTAAAACGGGAAAGTTATGCTAGTTTTACTAAAACGATAATTATAAACGTTTTCACTTTATAACAACGATTTCTAAATTACAAATAGACGTGATTTGTGCTATTTAGGAATTATATGTGGTTATCAAAGTACTATATTACTAGGGAGTTTCATAATGAGGCCTCTTCGGGGTGGCGTATCGACGAGTTGTTGGATTTACGATTTAAAGTGTCCTAGCTCCTCATACGTCACTACATGACCTCTTAAATTATGATAGCCCGAACGATAGTATGATGTAACTAACATAGACTTGTATATGATGTTAGTTAATCAAAGCGATTAGTGCTTATACGACCTATGTTAATTTAGGTTGCATTCGATCATTTACGTGACGCGCTATCTGTGATATTTGGATTATCAGTAACTCAAGGTGAGTTCATAGCCCCACATTTTTTTACATGGTTTTGTTTATATGTTTTGGGTGGAAAACATTGCATTGTTTTTTACTGGACACAAGTGGTTTACTTTTATATTCTGATTACGCGTTTCCTAAGTAGCGATTAACCCAACTGAGCCCATTATCATGAACTGTCAATTACTGGACTATGAGCGCGAGTGTTATGAATAGATCTATTGGGTTTGACAACCCCGTTCGGGTGATTAGCTATCACTAGGCAAACGAACGTATACCATGTCGGATTAGGGATGTTGCGGGTTAGAACATCAATACGGGCAATGTGGGCAATTATATATTGCCATATATTTATGTCGAGCTTCAGTGTCATGAGCTTAGAGCAACGTAATTACATTTATATGATTTCTGCATCTGTTGCATTATCATACACTTGGGAAATCTTGTGGTCCAACTTTATACGATTTATCAAACCTATGAATTCACCAACATTATTGTTGACGTTTTAAAGCAATGTTTTTCAGGAAGTCAGTAAGCACAAGGTGCAAGCGATACATTGGTGATTTTGTATTTTGGGATGACATGCTTAAAGATATGGTTGCATTATATTTTGGGAATCATGTATTATGAACTAGTATCTTTGTAATATGGACAATGAAGAAGTTAAGCTTCAGGCTTTTTGTAACAAATGTTTGTTAAATCCAATGTATCAGTTTTAAACGACCCTTATTCCGCTGCGAGCCATTTTGGGGGTGTTACAGATTGGTATCAAGAGCCAAGGTTATAGAGAACCAGGTCAAAATGTTTTTGCTGGACTATAACCGTTTTCAAACATTGCTTATATACAAAAGGGTTTTTTTTTCACGGGACATACATGCATACATACATACATACACTACTTGTGCATTAGTCGGTTAGGCTAGATGCATGCATGATTGATATTCATGATTGATATACACGTTATGATATAAATGTATATTACTATAAGAGTCTTATATTAAATACTAATATAAGTTATTTTGGATTTTCAGATACAGTTATGTCAGATTCGGAAGATTCCACGGTCACCTACACGGCAGTGTCCAGTCCATTTGAGGATGGGTCAGACATTGGTTCACCAGGAGTCGATGGACCACCCATTATGCCAGAGGACCCATATGCTTACATAGTGGCTGCTTATCAGGCTCCACCATCGCCTGACTACATGCCTGGCCCCGAGGAGCCGCAGTCACCACCCCCACTGGACTTTGTTCCTGAGCCGATGTACCCTGAGTACATGCCACAGGAGGATGAGATACTCCCGGCCGAGGAGCAGCCACTACCTGCTGCTGCCTCACCCACTGCAGATTCACCAGGATATGTTCCTGAGTCTGATCCGGAGGAGGAGCCGGAGGAGGACGATGAGGATCCCGAGGAGGATCCAGCTGATTACCCTGCCGATAGGGATGATGATGATGAGGAGGAGGAGCCTTCCGGAGATGATGCCGATGATGAGGACGAGGATGAGGATGAGGAGGAGGAGGAGGAGCACCCAGCTCCGGCCGACTCTGTCCCACCTGTACACCGTATGACTGCCAGGATATCTATCCGGGATGAGCCATCCATATCACTTCCTCCTAGGGAAGAGGTCGAGAGACTTCTTGCCTTAACCACTCCACCACCATCACCACTTACTCCACTATCATCTCCATTACCACAGATACCATCTCCCCCACTTCCAGCATCACCACCAGCATCGGTATTACCTGCATCACCACCTGCTAGCCCTATTCGTCCGTTGGGCTATCGGGCTGCTATGATCCGGCTGAGAGCCGAGACACCATCCACTTCTCATCCATTACCACTACCTACTTCATCACCACCTTTGCAGTTACTATCTTCTGACCGCAGGACAGACAGGCCCGAGATTACACTACCACCTCGGAAGAGGTTGGGTGTTGACCTTGGTCCTAGGTACGAGATTGGAGAGGGTTCATCTGCTGCTGCCGCTAGACCGACTGGAGGTCGTAGGGCAGACTATGGGTTTGTCGGTACTATGGATACCGAGATCAGACGACAGAGAGCCGAGGAGGTCGGCTATGGGATTAGAGATGTTTGGGTAGACCCGAGAGAGACTGTTGAGGAGGTAGCACCGATGACCCTTGAAGGGGTCAATACTAGGGTGACTGAGCTTACTGCAGTCTAGGAGCAGGACACGCAGGATATCTATGCTGTGATAGGGGATACTCAGGACAGGCAGACCCAGATATATCAGAGTGTTGAGACATTGGTTGATGATAGTCAGTACCACTATGAGACTGCACGACTACTAGATCAGGAGGCTCTGGTTTCCCGAGAGGCATGGGGATGCTCCATAGAGGTTAGCTATATGACACGTTCAGAGATTATGGCATTACGTTCTGTAGTGATGGGTCAGCAGGCAGTGATTTCACAGTTGCAGGCAGCTGACCGTAGGAGTCAGGCTGTGACTTCAGAGATGCTACAGGCAGACCACAGGAGGCAGGCAGAGATTGCAGCATTACAGACATTTGACCGTACCTGACAGGAGCAGCTTGTGCAGACTTTGACATTGATGCAGTCACTACAGGGACAGGTGACCACTTTACAGGGACAGGTGACAGCACTGCAGGGACCCTCTGGAGGTCCAGCACAGCCAGTTGCACCGGAGGAGGCCGGTAGTAGTTCATAGATCAGGTTATGACTAGTTGTTTTGTATATAGCCTACTAAGTATTACGGGTGACTCCCGGCTAGTAGGGCTCTAGGTTTATGTGTATTCGGTAGCTATCTTTTGTTAGCCGGCTAAGTATTATGGGTTTTATACCCAGCTAGCACGGTAGTAGGATTTGTATTTTCATTTCTTGTATCAAGAAATCGTGTATGTTTTCCATGTATATATAGAATGGTGGTATTATGTCAGGAATGTAATATGTTTTGGTTGAAATCGAATTTGTGTGAATGAATGTCGATTTATCTATACCAGTGTTGAACTCAGTTCAGTTATATATTTCACTGTGGAATGTGATCTTGTTTTATTTATTGTGTATATATTATGTCATGGTTAAGATTTTATGAAATCTAACGAGTGTTATACTTTTTGTGATTGAAGAAAATGGCACCGAAAAGAACCACGAGGGCTAGACCAGCCCCAGAAACAACAACTACTACCACATCTGTCACCAATGCCCAACTTCAGGCAATGATTAATCAAGGTGTCACTGCTGCACTGGCAGCACGTGATGCAACTAGGAATGGCGATGCAGCCATTACTGAGAAAATCGGGTGTTCGGAGGATATGAACACGTTGCACAAAAGTGCACCTATCAAGACTTTATGAAGGGCCAACCTCTGTATTTCAAAGGCACTGAGGGAGTTGTTGAATTAACTCAATTGTTTGAAAGGATGGAGACTGTGTTTCGCATAAGCAACTGCTCGGTGGATAATTGATTTGCAGTTTATTATACCTAAAATATACTAAATATTATACTTTTTAAAGAGAATTTAAGAAAATTACCAAGTTACCCTTGATAAAATTCACTCTCAAAAATATATATAATAATATATAATACGTATATTAAACCGGGTAAGTATGATCACCCGGGTCGTTATCCCCAATGACTAGTGAAATTGAAACCTCGTTTAAGTCCGGATTCTGATTTGAATTAAGCAAAGATATTTGATTTGGAAAGCTATGACTACTAAAAAAATGGACAATTAATCAAATACGGAAAACAAATAAAACGCGACTATTAAGCAAGTAAACTAATTTTAATCCCTAAAAATGTAAACTAAATTTATAAACCTAAGATATGACAAAAGAAAATTTTAGAAACAGAAATTACTATTTTTGGCTTTTTAGTTTAAAAGATATGAATTTTCTAAAATTTAAACTAATTAAAAACTATAAAAATAATAAAACTATTAAAAATAAAGTCCTAAAAATTTTATAAAAATTACACTAAATAAAGAAAGTGTGCAAAAATTTTAGAAAAATAAAAGCCCTAATTTTTATCTTTTTATAAAAGTCTAATTAAACTAATTAAAACTAAACCCTAATTATTAATTAAAATATTAAAACTAATTAAAACTTAACAAAAGACTTAACTAAGGACTAATTATGCCAATACTAGAGGGACTAACGGAGCAAAGATACTAACTGATGAAGAACTAACTGAGAAACAATTAAAAACTAAAAATTACAAAACTAGACCCTGAGAACCTAACCCGACTTCAAACAAAGTCCATTTTAGGCTTAAAGGTAAGCTGAAACTAAAAGTGCTTTTCAGAAAAAACTTAAAGAAGCAAATTTATAAAATAAGCTAGGGAGAACAACTTTAACAAAAGCACTATGGTCTTAAACTCAAAGATAAGCTCTAAAAGAGCTTCTCAATAAGCTGTTACAGAAACTAGGGATTTGGACTATGTTTTACTAAAACAGCTATAAAATGCTCAAATTAAGCTCAATTCTAAAAAGGAAAAGTGATCTAGATAGCTTATGATGTGCTTAATCTAAAAATGCCAAGAAATCTAATCTAGAAGTACTTTTAAGCTACTGAAATTAAGCATGACTTAAGCAAACTTAGAAACCCAAAGCAATAAGCAAAAATCCAAATAAGCTAAAGTCCTTAAAAAGCTACACTGGACTCTAAAACTTTAAGGACTTATTAAACTACTTATAATCTATCTATATAAGCTGAAAAATCTAGATTCATAAGCTAAATTAACAAATTAAAATCCTAAAATTTCTAAGTACTGTTTTTGGCTTTTTATCTTTTTGAAAGACTTTTGACAGCAACAATAAGTAATGCTAATAAGCTAGAAAGTGAAATTTAAGTCCTAGTCTGTATTAAGCTATTCCTAGACTATACAATACTAAAAGATAAGCTACTAAATCCTAAAATTGATGACTTAACTTGGGGCTTAAACATCAGCAGTACTAACTTTTGTAAGTACTGCTGGTACAATTGGCAGCTAAATTGAACTAGGAAAGTAAGCTAGAAAATGCTAACTAAGATTAAATCTATAATAAGCTATAACTAGACTTAATCCTACTTGAATCTAAGCACCTAAATCTTACTTAAACTTAACTAAAAGTTATTCTAAAAGTGGCAGTACAAACTATAACAGCAGTACTAACCTCTTGGTTAGTACTGGTGCACTTTGCACAAGTGCAACACTATAGTGCAGGTTTCTTAAGGGAAACCCTGCACTTAAATACACTCTAATAGAGTGTATAAACTAAATGCAAGCAAAATCCAAGCCTAAAGGGCTTTGAATCAAATTGACACAATAAAAACCTAAGCAACAAGCTCCCCTGGTGCTGAACACTTATAATAAGCCATTTCTTTTGAAATTTTGAATTCTAACTTATAAAAACTAAATGAAAACTAATTTTAAATGAAAACTTAGCTGACTCAAGCAAATAGCACAAGTGAAATTGACTTTTAGAGGTCAAAGTGCACTAAACCAAACACCCCTTTAAGACTATGACAGGTTTGAGAAAAGCTCTTTAAGAGAAATCTAATGAACAAGTACTGAATACCAGATAAAAACTAGCTTAAAACAAACTTAATTAACAAAACTTAACAACTAAATAAGCATTAATCTAAGATCTATACTATTTTACTATATTTTTGGTTTTTTAGAGGTTTTTAAGACAAATATATGAAAGACTAAGATCTAAACTAAGAGAACTAAAAACAGACAAACAACTATGATTATTAAGCTAAATTATACTAAAATAAGCACTAATAAGCAAATTCAATAAGCAAATAAGCAGATCTAAGTTTAGAAAGCTATAAAACTAATATTTAAAGCAAGACATTAAAAGAAAACTTACAATTCACCTCTAGCTAAACAAGAGGTACCAATTAAGGCAGCTACAAGCTCCCTAGCTTATTAATAAGCTAGGGTAAAAGTCCTTGGGATCTCTTCCAAGTTAAGATCCCCTTCCAAAAGCTCTAATCCAATAAGATCCATGATAGATTAAACTGATTTAAGGTTTAGGTAAGATTAATACTGAATTCAAATAGCTCTATTTCAGCTTATAGACTGAAAGAGCTTTAAATGAGCTTATTAGCTTATTTAGGCGACTTAGCTTATTAAGAGAGCTTATGAAAAAGAAACTTGGAGAGATTTAGAAAAACTGAATTTCATTAATAAAAACTTGCTTACAGTACTTTTAAAGGAAAATTACAAGATTAAAACATCATTAAGCTAAGAATTAAAATTTAAGCTACACTAAATTAAAAACTACTACTTAAAAACTAGATATCGTGTGTGTGAGAGGTGAGGTCCTATTTATAGGCTGCCTTGGATCCTTCTAGCCTCTTGCCTTGCTCTCCAACCTTTTTAATCCTGGCCAATCATTTCTTCAATCATTTGAGCATCAATTGTGGCCGTTTGATCAAATTGTGGACACCTGAGGATTGCCAGCGATTGCCAACAAGTCATATCTATTGATGTGACGTTTGTGCTTCTTTTGTGAGTGTTTTAGTACAAAAACCCACATGAATTTGTGCTTTTACCATTGTTGATGTGGCCTTTGATTAGGAGAGGTTAAGTAGTCCCTTGATAAAGACTGTATTTGTCCCCTTTAACTCATTTTGTGTTAGAGAGCTCATGATTGACCTAAAAGCACCCTTATAATTTGGAAAAACCCCTTTGATTTACCCTGGATGGTGAAACGGGAATAAAGGTGAAAATTAACACCTTTTGGCGCACTTATATCGACAGTTAAAACTGAGTTGTAGTTTGGGGAGTTTGCACAAGTGTCCATCTCTTTCTTCCGCTCATTCTAAGTTATAAATAACTTTCGAAAATAGCAAAACTACCCTTGATGGATGTTATAACAAAGGAGATAGGCTTTGTTGCTTTATTGACACATAAGATGACTGGATATTGACTGAGCTTGACTTTCTCCCTGGCTTTGCTTCCGGCTTTTGAATCTTTGCTTCTTTTGTACTCTTAGATTCTCGAGTCCGTGCTGCTCATTTTTTTTTGACTGTTGTCTTGTGATTTTGACTTAACCGTAACTGCAACACGCACAAAACATAAATACAGAGCAATATTTTTGCATTTTATGGTCTGTTTTGGGATTAATTAGGTTTATTTTAAGCATAAATGGATTGTGTGAGTATTCTTATACTTATCAATCATTCATTTGAAACCAGAAACTAAAACTTGGTTTTTCCTATTTTTGATTTTTTGTGACAAAATTTTTCTATCTTCAGAAAAAATCCTACTGATTGTTTATCCCTTGTTACAGGTAGTGCATGACAAGGAGTTCAACTAATGAACTATTCACACCTTACAAAGAACCTGAACGAGAATTTCGATCATCAAAGAGACACTTCAAGACTCTAAGTCTTGATAAATTGAGATCGCCTGATTTCAATCTACTTTCTGACCAAGAATACTCAGAGGAAGAAGAAGCAGAAGCAATGGCAGAAACCATGGAGCAATACATGAGCAAGACCCAACGAACTAATATGAGAATCGGAGTCGCTAGGCCTAAAATTGATAACAAAGATCAATTTGAACTGAATGGACAATTTCTTAAGGAGCTTCAAGAAAACACGTTTAGCGGTTCGGATAATAAGGATGTGAATGAACACATTGAGAAAGTTTTTGAAATTGTTGATTTATTCCATGTTCATAACATCACTGAGGATCAACTAATGCTCCGAGTCTTCCCTATATCCTTAACTGGAGCCGCAAGTCGTTGGCTAAGCCGACACAACCAACTGTTCGATCAAAAACTTGGGAAATCCATAAAACTAAGTTTTTGAACAAATATTTCCCACCTAGTCGAACTGCGAAGAAAATGGAGAAAATCAACAACTTTCAGCAAGAGCCAAATGAAATCCTTTATCAAGCATATGAGCACTTTAAAGAACTCTTAATGAAGTGTTCTTAACACTATTTGACTGAGATGCAGGAGGTAATTTTGTTCTACAATGGGTTGGATGTTGCAACACGATAGATTCTTAACTTAAGAGGTGTGGTTCCAACTAAGACAGCTGAAGATGCTAAAAAGGCCATCTAAGAAATGGCAGAATACTCTCAAAAATGGCATAATGGAACATCTAGATGGAAGAATTGACAGAACTTCTGACTACTTTAGCAGCTATACAAGCACAACTAAACAATCTAGTGAAATGAGATCAATCAAAAATAGAAAATAAAAAATGAATAAACAGTTTATGCGCTCGAGTAGGATGTTAACAATGTAAAGGAACCCATTACACCAAAGATTGCCCACTAAAAGAAGAAGGGAAAACCCTAGAAGAAGCTTACTGCACGTAATTTGGTAGACCTTTTCGAGGTGGGGGATATAGAGCAATAGCTCCAGGGTACTATCAAAGGAACAACGCAAATCCTTCGTACCAAAAGCAAAGGAAATCTATGGAAGACACCCTAAGCAAATTCATGAATGAATCAGCGAAGAGACAAGAAGAAAATTCTAATTTGATCAAAGAAATCTGAGCTACGATAGATGCTGCCATAAGGAACTAAGGAGCATCAATCAAAACTTTAGAAATTCAAATTGAGAAAATGAGCAAGGTACTACAGGAAAGAGGATTTGGAAGCCTACCAATCTCAACTAAAATGAACCTGAGAGACCATTTCAAGTCGATTTCAACCATTATTGAAGCTGATTCATACTTGATACGCCATATTGGATCATCCCAATATGCCGTATCTACTGGACTGAACAGTAAACTGTTGTACAAGTCAAGACAAATGACGGTTCCTTTTCCAAGTCGTTTGGATAACCATTACTATGAATAAGAAGTAGGGATCTATGGACCAAAATTTATGGAAGCTTATGGAGTTTCACATATCAATAACACCATACCCCGAAAGGAGAAAGACCCAGGGAGTTTCACTTTACCTTGCTATATTAATAATGTTTGTTTTGATAATACCCTTGTTGACATAGTATCTAAGCGTTGTGTAATGCCTCTATTGACCTAACTTTAACTTAAGATTAGGACAGAATTAGCTCACACTAGGTGTATAAGTGGAATTATAGACAGGACTCTGATATAATCTAAAAGGAATAGTTAATGAACGCACTAGTAGGAATTGGGAAAGTAAACTTTCCAGTAGACTTTATTATTTCCATGATAGGCTCGAGGATATCAAAGTGTCCTTGATCCTCGAAAGATCATTTTTGTCTATAGCCCATGCTAAGATTGATGTTTACAAAAGAAAGATTACTTTAAGGGTCGGGGAAGAAAGGATTATTTTCACAAGTGTTAAACCTGCTAGTAGTTTAATTAAGAACTACATGCTAAGTTTAAGAGAAAGAATAGAACTGATTTAGAAGCTAGCAAATATGGGAGAGACTTATGGTGTAAAAAGATTCATTAGACCCTTTCTTAGAAGATTACATTGAACTAAATGATCTAAATGAACCATTTGAGCTTAGGAGAAATCAAGGTGATGATTTAATGCCCACCATTGAGGAAGGTGAGGTAATTGAGGAATTTAGAACTAGGATGATGTAACTTGATTACAAATAATTGATGATTATCCTAGTTTTTGTACTCCTAGATAAAGAATATCCATATAGATTGCTTACACTTAAAGTTTTCATGCATATAGGATTTGAATTATACTCACGCAACTTCTTCCCGTTATTGCATGACAATGTGAGGCAAAAAGTTTTATAATTCAAAAATAAAAGATTAGATGTGTACAAAGGGGTACAATGTTGTAGGACCTTAATGAATGTGCTATTTTTGGTTGTGAACGCGTTTTCCGTGTGTCTGACTTTGCAGTAATGAAAGGAATATGGATGCTTATCGTGATGAAGGAATGGGCGATGTTATTTTTTGGCGAATCCATCTAAGTAGAAGTTGGAATTAAAACTAAACCTGTTCAAAGTGACAATTAACCCTTTACAAAATGGATGATAAAGTAACTTACCAGTGGTGCAATCACATCTGAGGTTTTTAAACACCTACACTAATGAACAATGCAACAAAATCCCACAATTACCGAAGGTAAGTGAGAATGATGAGAAGAATGGAATCTCGCATGCCTACCAAAAGCCTTAAGGGTTCTAAAAGCGAGTTTTGGAATCTAGGACCCAATTACATTTCGAAATGCGAAGACAAAGAATAGGGGGGGAACAGCACGCGGGCATATTATCGGCATGAGACAGAGTGAAGAGAAGCTAATGAAAAGTCTACTTAAAGACTTCAATTAGACAAAATGCTTCCCAGAGATAACCCGATTGTTATTTAATTTTATCGAGTCTGTCTTCCCAAACATCAATACGGCGTATCCGCTCCATACCATACGGCGTATTAATTATCTGGACGTTATCAATCCTTATTTTTATTACACTTTAAAAACATTAATGTCAGTTCTAGAATACGGTGTATTCACTAACCTGATACGCCGTATCCATCAAAACTGACCCGTATTTTGTTTAGTATAGTTTTAAAATAAACCGAATACCATGATATGAATGCACATGAATTTTCTTATATTCTATACAGGACCTCGTGAAAGAAATATCGACAAATTTGGTGGAGTGCATATTTTCTGGAATGCTATGTTGTGTTAGTTCGTCACTAGGATTCAAACGCTTTTTCCGCACACAATCTTGCTCATAAACGTAAACTTGGAGTAAACTATTCTATCAAATATCAAAGAGTTTCTCATTCTAATTCTTTTAAATTCCTTATTAAATGTTTTTAAACAAGGACGTAGTTTAATTCAATGGGTATACAATTAGAATGTTACTTGTCCTATTTTTTCTCCACACACAAAAAAAGCTTAAATTATGCTCAAATTTAAAAAAAATTCAAGCATACTTTTGTGAAATTACTTGTTACATAACCCGCACACAATAAACCCTTGTTTAATGAGTGTGGAAGGAATCTTAATAACCTTTCTCAATTACTAAATTGTTCAAACCAAATTCCACAAAATATATGTGTGCCGATGAATGGTTCTAGACTTAAGAACGTTGGCGTTGTATATCCTCGAACCACAATAATGAGTATTATGGATTTAATTGAAGTAACTTGTTTAAATTGGTAAATTTTAGGATTACACCCAAATCGCCTTTACATGTTGCTTATTAACTAACTACACCAGTTAGTTAACCTCCCGTTTAAACCCTTTTCTACTATTATCTTTAAAGTGACGATCCATTAGAAAAACCCGTAGAGCCAATCCTTTAGAATTACACAACCAACTATTATGTTTTCGTTACCAACCCTACACCTTAACCTAACCTACCCTGTTAGATTGAGTTAATGTACAATTGCTAAGTTGCTTTAAGGAAAGTTTGTATTCCCGAGTCTTGTGTTGTTTTTCTCTATCTTTGGTGCGTTGGAAATTTGCACTTCCAAATATGGCATGCATATTAATTCAAAAACATCATGTTGATTTTTACTGCCATCACAACTAATGGTGAATCCGAAGAATGAAGAACTAACAAAGGAATTATCCAGAATTATTATGATCGTGAAGATGGTGAAACTACACCGAGATTTAAAGTATAGTTATTATGAAAAAAAAAATCAAAAAAATGAGAAAAAAATTCAACAAAAAGAGAGAGAAAGAAAGTTTAAAGATAATCATTTCGCAACTACCGAAGGAATTACACGAAGGATCGATTATTCGTTGATACGCAACAAAAATCACGATATAGAGTATTGTATAAAGTGACTATATCACCACTTTCCTCCTTGTAAGTTATGTAAACATTTTGGATGATGGAAGTTGATACCGTTACGGGAAGGCCAACATTAGGTTGTTGTTTTTTATCAATGATCCAAGAGCAGTAAATAGTCATGTCTTTTTATCATTAACGTTGGGAAAAGTGTCATATCAACTTGTAACTTTAGGCTATAATCTATTTGTTTCTTGATTTTATTTTAACAACAAATTACTTCACTCCCACCTAATGATTAAACTATGGGTTTTACGTGAATGAAGATGTGATCCGAGCGTGCATGTCACTATTCCGCGTAAGGCCATGTAAGTCATGTCTTAGTTGCCTGTTGGTTTATTTACTAATTGGTATAAAGTTAAAGTCCTCCCTATATTCATTCTCAACTAAACTCGAGGGTTTAAATTCGAATGAGGATTGATTGAACCCACATGTCTATTCCAACTATACGGCAAGGTATGTGTGCTTCAGCTGCCTTGTTGGAGTGGTACTTCTGGTGAAAGATTGTAGAATGATCAACCGTAAGCCTTTTCATAAAAAAACATATTTACCTTTATAAACGTGTCACTCCTTGGATTTAGTGGTGGATATATGTATCCTTGCTAAGCTTATGATAGAATACTCATCATGACCGAGCAATTGAGCGAATTAGTTACATGCTTTTGTATGCGACCTATCATTCAACTGGATCTAGTGATACGAACCAAGTAGATCTAGAGTCTGGGATAGCTCTCCATATAGTAATTTATACATCTAGAATCATAGGATCACAAATATTGTCCTTTTAAGTCTGTGTCTAGGATACGCTTCGGGCTTAACTAGTTAATTGGATATTGCCAATGGTTTATTGACCGTGTTGACTAGCAGGTGACCTAGATAATTCAACAAGTAATGTTCTGATTCCATTGGATAGTTGGACAAGTGGACTACTAGTGTATAAACTAGCATTAAGCGGTAAGTGGGTAAAGTCTCTATGAGCTAGGGTTTAACAATATCACCATTGTTTTAATCCCTAAGATAGATTATAATCAGAAAATAAGGATGCTTTATGTGAATGCTTTAATTGTGACAAAACTAATATGTCTAGGTCTTAGGATGATGTAACGCCTAAGTCTTAAGAATGATATGCCACCTCAAGAGAAGAAATCATTGCACTTAATAAATTAACCAACTTTCTAATCGGATTAATAATGGTTAATATAGTTTTCTTATATTTGGCTCGACTGCTCTTTTATCTTTTATCAATTAGCTCACGTGGGCTAAAGTGCCTTGAATAGATTGTCGTCACCAACCAAACCGTACCAGTCTCTCAGGCAGAAAACCCCCTTTTTCCTGTTAGAATTAGGATTAGGACTGACATAGGTTTAGAATAAGATAGAATTAACATAGATTAGATAACCAAGATATTAATTAAATTGATAGATTTAACCTCGCTTCAAGTTTCTACCACCCAACTTACACGAAACTACTACAGCACGTGTACATAGCACCTAAGAGGTGTTGTATTTGTCTTTTAGTGGCAAAATATAAATTTAAAACTTGAGTCAATAAAATATACACCACACAACGACACATCACTGGTCCAAAGCTTGCAATCCTAAAGACAAGAGTTCTTACACCACCTTGCATTCTTCCAAAATTTTCAAATTAAAGTATAAAAGATTTCCTCATTGAATTATTTAATACTTGAGTTGTCTTTCCTAGTGGGTTTGGCCGTTCGGAGGACAAGCCCAGGGGGAGGAAAGTCCACGAAATTTTTGACTTTCAAACTCGACATGTACGATAACTAGAGTTTACACAAAAATATTTTGGGTTTCCAGGGTTCCGTTTGATCAAAAACGCAAAAAACATAAATAATACGCTAAATCGTAAAAATAAGTATCAGGAGTGAACGTAAACTACAAAACACTTAGAAAAGATAAAATAATGCATATAATATCTCGACTAAGTCCACTATCCGAATGAACGCGTACCGATGACTGTTTTTTAGATTTAAACGGGATAACCTCTCGGTTTTAGGTTAAATTCAAACGTTACGGAAAAAATTCAAAATAATGATCGGAATAGTTTAAAATATTGACATGAAATTTATGAGGTGTGACATCCTTTCCCTATTACAAAAGCGTTTAACCTCAATCTTAGAGTGACTTTGATTCAGACGTAGGTTTAAATTTTAACCGAAAGAAGATAGGTATTTTCTTCTCATTGGGGTCTTCGCATTCCCAAGTGAATCTCAGGACCTCAGTCTTGAGTTCTAACGCACCTTAACAATAGGTATATGTATTTGTTTCAATTGCTTCACTTCGCGGTCCATGATCTCGACCGATTCCTCAATAGAGTTTAACTTATCGTCGATCTAAATTTCATCTAATGAAATAGCAAGCGGTTCATCGGCGTAACACTTCTTCAAATTAGAAACATGGAAAGTGCTATGAACATGACTTAATTGATCTGGGAGTTCAAGTCTGTAAGAAACCGTTACAACCTTAGGGGGTATCTTAAATGGTCCAATATAACGAGGGTTCAACTTTCCCCGTTTATTGAAATGTATCACCCCTTTCCATGGTGACACCTTCAAAATGACCATATCTCCAACTTAAAACTCCATGGGCTTATGATTCCTATCGGCTAAACTCTTTTGCCTATCACGAGCAGCTTGAATATGCTTCTTTATCTGAAAGATTTTCTTAGTTATTTCATGAATAATTTCTGGGCCAGTAAGCTGAGCGTCTGCTACCCTCGCCCCAACAAATGGGTGATCAACACTTGCGACCGTACAAAGCCTCGAACGGTCAGCTTGATACTATGTGGAGAACTGTTTTTGTAAAGAAAAACAATCACCAAAGGTAGGTGTCTATCCCAACCTTTCCCAAAATCAATCACACAAGCACAGCAAGCATGTCCCCCAAAGTGTTGGATGGTTCCTATTCACAAAATTAGAGAAAAATTGACCATGGTTTGAGGAAGGTAAAGACGCTATTACTTATATATCCAATGAGTACCTAGAAGCTTTGTATCGCATTTGCCAAAATGGAGATTGAAAATCTACCATGTCTCAGTCAGAAATAATTACAACTGCAGCAACCATGCTTTGATATAACTTCCTTCAAGATAAGTCTCGTTATTTCCCATTGAGTCATTTTAATTCATTGGCTGGTAAACTGAGCAATGTTATGAGTCCGTCACAATTACCTAAATTGTATCTTTCTAGCTCGACGCCCTAAGCAACTTAGTAAACAAAATCTATAGTAAAGTACTCCCCACTTCCATACCAGGATCACCGGTTGAACCAATAGACCGGAAGGTTTTTGGTATTCAGCCTCGACCTTAGCACAAGTCAAACACTTACTGACATAGGTGACAATCTCAGCCTTCATATTCGGCCACCAATACAACTTCTTTAAATCTTGATACATCTTGTCTGATCCAAGATGGATTGAGTATTTTGGCTTATGCGACTCATGCATAATCAACTCCCTTAAGTTACCACGACAAGGTATCCAACTTTTTCCATTCAAACATAACTTTCGTCCGTACTGGACGCAGCTTCTTAATATTCTACCAAATCCTCATTGCCATAATTTTCCTCCATCTTTGCCGATTCATTTTGATCCTTAGAATTCCACCGGAATATTCAAAACCAACCGTCATAAACCAAGAGCTCAAACTCGTAAAATGGCTTGATCCATCCTTTTGGCTCAAGCATCCGCCACCAACGTTCCTTTTCCCGATGATAAAGAATCTCAAATGCGTACTCACTCAACAACTCTACCCAACAACTTATGAACATCAAATAATGTCTAAACTTTATAACACATTTATCCCTATCCCATTCCAATTAATCCATTTTGTATAATTATTGCAAAGAATTGTTACTAAATCGTTTGTATTTAAGAATTGTAGTAATTATGAAGTATTAGGTGAAGATTGACTAAAAGGCACGTATTTTGGAGCATAAACGAAGAGTTTGAGAAAGTCTACTGATCTGACAGCAAATCCGCCGTATTATTCTTGACCTATACGACGTATCCACATTTGATGAATCCAAAAGACCAGCCCAGACTTTGAAGAATATGCCTTATCCACATCAACGATATGCCGTATATAATACTTTGGTCAACAAAGAAGAATCAACTAGATTTACCTCAATACGTCGTATCCATCAAGAAGATACGGCGTATCCGTGCCTACACTTCACAAATAACCACAAGATGGAGACCAATACGGCCGTATCGAGACATCAAATAGTAATAATAAATTTCAGAAAGATATCAAACTGGTCCTTAAGATTTTAAATACATTTAATATATTTAACTAATGTAAAATAAAATTATTCTTACTATTGAATAGATTAAGATTATACCTGAAAAGAGAAAAAAGAAAATCCCAATAACTGTTTGGATCCCAATCAATCCGCATCGAAGACACGTATCGATCAATACCAGACCCTATAATAGACGACCCTAAACTCAGTTTTTAGGTATGCAATGAATCCCAAAACCAACCAAGTCGACCAAGAGACAATAAAGAGCCCTAGAAGGTCATAAAAGGATCCTCAAGATCATTAAGGAAAAAAAAACTCTTGTAATCTTCGCAGCAACCGAATACAGCTTTCGATTAAGTTTCTTTTCTTTAATCGTTCATATATGAAACCGTGTGTATTTTTATAATGACTATCGGCTGATACCTTTAGGTAATAGCCATGTTTATGAAGATCTAATGTTTGGTTTGTTTATAATTGATTGCTTAAATCATCTTGATTGTGATTATGTTTATCAATTTAGATCTTTTACTGTGCTTAAGTTATGCGACCTAATCATTCAACGGGTCAAGTCCTACATATTTAATGCGCTGAAGCTGGCAACTTCGGTGTTTGTGTGGAGAGCGTAGGCGTAAGATCCGAGGATAGGCTCTCCATATTGCAATTAAAATCTAGAATTATAGGATCACAAAATATTGACCTATCCTTGCCTTTAGTTTAGTGAGCTTAGTTGAGCCATAAGGTGATCCTGGTATCAATGAGTACGTTCTTATTCCATTGGTAAGAACTCAGACAATGGACTACTAGGAATATAAAGAGCCATTCAGCAGTAAGTGGGTTTACAGTTTCCAATACTAGGGATTAGTAAGAGCACCATTATTAATCTCCTAAAGATAGATTATAAATCAACAAATCTTACATTAGCGATGCGTCTAATTGTGACAAGAATTATAAGCGAGAGTCTAGGTTTTAGGAAGAAGTAACAAAAAAACCTAAGTCTAGGAATGATATACCCCTTCTAGATAAGACAATCGTTGCACTATTAAACAAACCTGCATTTTATCAGATTATTCATGGTTGATACATTTTCCTTACATTAGTTCTCGCCACAGAGCTTCTCATCGTTGTTATTCTGTTCTTTGTGTATAATGGCTTTACTTGTCATCAAAACTTAGTTTAGATAAGTTGGGTTTAAAAGGACTTCAAAATATTCTTAGAGTTAACTGCTGCTCATGTATATATAAGTGCTGTCATATCATCATACTTAGTGCTAGCGGGTAATACTAATGAAATTATGCTAAGTAGATTAGTACTGGTAAGAATAAAAGTTACTACTGAGTATAATTAGCCTTGTTAGTATAAATTTACTGCTGCTTAGTATAAGTTAGAAGACTGCTCAACAAGAAGACTAAAATATAAAAAAAACCCCCTAATTATTACTACTCTAGTAACAATTATTAGTACTGCTAGTGTATGTTAGTACTCGCTAAAGTAAACTTCTAAGTAGTTAATGCTACTTGTGCTCAGTTACAACTGCTGAGTGATTACTACTGCTGGAAGAATTATGCTGACAGAGAAGGGATAAAGATTGATTAGAGAACAAGAATACTTACGAAGAAAAGTATTAGTTATTTGTAAAGAAGATATGTATAACTAATCTTTTAAGAATTACTTTGTTTTTATAGAAAAAATCTTGATTATTAGGACAGTATTGTAAAAGCCTTGGTATGACTCCTTGGTGTATATAAGGAGGTCCTAGGATAATGTTAGATGTACACATCTTTGATATTTAAATGGCATCAAGTTTTGTAACACCCTAAACACTATTAAGAGTGTTTCGTCTCATATTGAGGCTGAAATTTTGGTAAATGCTGTCTTGCTATTTATTTGTTACTGTAATTCTAGATCTTCTTGATAAGATTAGGAAAGTATTTAAGCCTTGTAGGAATCCTTGGTGTATAATAGGAGTCATAGGCATAATTTAAATGTACAGCTTATGATATTCATAGCTTCAAGGTTATTGTAAAACCCTAAACACTATTAAGAGTGTTCATTTCATATTGAGGCTAAAAGTTTGGTAATCTGTCTTGTTATTTATTTTGTTACTGTTTTATAAAGAATTCTTCTTAGTATCATTGACTAGATTCTGCATAGTCTTTGATATTCATAATCAAAGTTTCTACCATAGTTGTCTTGATATACTCAATTACAACTAAGAGTCTTCATACAAGCTAAGCATGACTATTCAAGTGGGATTAACAAGTGGTATCAGAGCTTGTTGAGAAACTTTGAATTAGAAGAAACAATCTACACATATTAGAACTTTTTGTTTGTGATAACATGAAAGCAAGATCTTCAACAATGGTTACTGCTACAAAACTTCTAGTACTCAATCCAGGAGAATCTGAGCTTTAGAAAATGAGATCGAACGTACTTCTAATGACAAAATTGTATGCTCTTTTGTGTGAGTAAATAGAAAGAGTACCGCCTCCACCAAAGAGAACTGTTGATGGTGTTGAGCAAACATATCCTCCTACAACTGCAGAGGAGAAGTTAGCAAGGAAGAATGAGTTAAAGGCAAGATGTACATTGTTGATGGCTCTTCCAAATGAACATCAACTAAATTTTAATACCTACAAATGTGCTAAGACTCTGATGGAAGCTATAGAGAAAAGGTTTGGAGGTAATAAGGAGTCAAAAAAACTCAGAAGACACTTCTAAAGCAACAGTATGAGAATTTCAATGGATTAAGCTCAGAAGGACTTGATTAAACCTATGATAGGCTTCAAAAGCTTATCAGTTAGCTAGAGATTCAGGGTGAAACTATTTCTCAAAAAGATATGAATCCGAAGTTTTTAAGAAGTCTCCCATCAG
>BQNB010023702.1:47822-61516 GCA_026074375.1 Tanacetum coccineum | reverse complement strand
TCCTGAAGTGTTATTTTTTTATCCTTAGCCGCTATATAGTGCTAGATTAGGTGTTTGTTTTGGTTTATATATTCAGCATATGAGGTTATTGTACTTTTGAAAAGCTAATAAGCTCATTATCTTGGGCTTTAAGCCTATACAAACACCCCCTTTATAGGGTATAGACAGACTTCAAACTTGAAAATCAAAACAGTATAATATGTTGATCACATTTAGTATATCTTGGGACTTTGACCCATTTTACCCGGTTGGATATTTTAAGAAAAGTAAGTTTTTCTTATAAATCTATCATGTAACTAACACCATAGTGTAAGTTGCAGAGTTTGTTGTTAAATGGGTCGAAAGGCTCGCAAAGTATATAGTTTTTTTTAGAACGACCGCAAAGTATATAGTTAAAATATATTTTTCCTGAACCATTCTGAACATGAACCTTAGTTAATCACGATGCAAGCGACCATTATACGCACACCATGCAATTTTTTTTTGACACAAGCCGTGTGCAACGCACGGGTCTGCATGACTCGTTTTCTAATAAACCACACTTTTTTCAGCCATTTAATTTTTCCTTAAAATAGCTCTTTTGCTTAGCCTGACACGTGGCACTCTTAGTTCTACAATTAAACAACCATTAAAGCCGGTGTTACTAACTTCGTTGACCAAAACTCCTCCCTTCCGTATCTTCTCTAAAAAAATCTCAAATATTCTCAATCATGAATGGAGTTAAACACAGAACCATACAATGAATCATCTCAAAAAAAAAGTAAGTAGGAATGGTTTAGCAATAATGGTTTGCATATCTTCTTCTTAACCAAAAAATAGTTCAGATTTCTACCAAAATAAAAAAACCCAAAACTAAATAATTAGCCAAATTAGGTCTAACCTTCCAAACAAAAGGTATCTTTATTTTTCTTGTTTTATGGTTCGATTTTAATTTTAATTAAATTTGATTTTTAATTTTCATTATAATATTTGTAATAATTTTGGCCCGTTTGATTGTAATTGGTTGTGACAAATATACATCTGTTACCAATTTATCTATGGATAGTCACCTAATCAGTGCAACAATGGTTGTCATAAACAAAACTTTGACTAATTTTGGCCCCTTTGATTGTAATTGGTTGTGGCAAATAAACACTTATTTTAGGTAAATGTTTTTCTTGATTGGCAATTTTCAATCATTTCTATTAATACATTATGCTAATTATCGCTATGAGAGCCTATAAATACATCTGTGTTTGTCAAAAGTAATGTCATTTGCATATCACAATAATACCTTTATTCTGTCTTATCATTAACCAAATGGTTAGGTTTGATAATGGTTTCATCTCAGACCTCGCTGTTGTAAGAGACAACATTCTCTTACGTCAAATTAAACGATGAGCATCATGGAAGTGATTTTCACCGATTAATCAGTCAATAGATCTATTATCTCCATGTAATTTTCTTTGTTTAAAACCCACGGTCCATGTTTTTGAACCCTCATTCTTCAGCTTTGTTCTTATAGATTTCATGTTTGGCAATTTGCTGTGATGATCGATAACAATTTAGTCGCCTATAGTTGTAAGTTTGCTGATCATACACATTAGCAGCGTGTTAAAATGTTGGCCTAATATGCTATTCAACAGGTTAAGGGGCTTCTTCTGTCATTGTGTTAAAGTGTGGATGGGCTCTTGTTGGATCATGCTATTGCTGGGCCTTCTTTGGTGATCAAGCCCATCTCCTGTCTCTTAGCCGTTGCATCTTATGAGTATATTACCCTAACTCTTCATAGAGTTAGGGTTATAAAAGCATAGTGTGTGTGTGTGTGTGTGCGCGCCGTTGGTGCAATATACTCTCTCTGTCTTTGTTCATGTAAATCCTGGGAGATTTGGTCTTGTGTTCTTGGTAATGTAAACCCTAATCTATTTTGTTTATCTTGTAAGAACTATTATCAAGTTAGATAATAGATCCACACCTGCGTAGCAGTCGTGGATTGATTTTGTTCTTTCTTATGTTCATCTGTTTTAAGATCTAAATTAATATAAGTGTTTTTAGAAGTTATATCATGTTTTTCTTCACACCGAGGTAATTTTATAATTTTTAGTAATTATTTGAATATGATTTGTATTTGTAGACTTTCATGTTGTAAATCTATAATATTGTTATTATCCAGTCGACATATGCATTTCAAAAATATACCTAAAGGAAAAGGTTGACTGAGTGCAAGGTGTTCGATGAAATATGTGTTAAAGGTGTAACCATTATCTTTTAATATCAATAGTCATTGCATATCATTTTATATCTACGACGAAATTTTACAATTCAATTGAACAATTATGATGGAATCTATTTGTATCCCCTTTTTGTACTTATGCTTGCAAAGTAAAACTAGATAACAGGGCTACTTGATTTTCTCGGTAAAACTTACACCAAAAGCCAAATGCATATGTACCATAAGTCTATAACTTGATTCAGTTTTATCATAAAAATGCACTCATTAAGGTATGAGTTCAGGATTGATCAAGAACAGTAAGAGTCTAATAGCACAATAACGATAAAACCTTTTGTTACCTCAATCTTTCATACGTAGGAATGACATTAATAAGTTTTTTAAGATTTTTGGAGTCTGTTGCTCATGATTTCTCTTACTCAGCTGGTTCTATTTGGTATATTACCATAATAGCGACAAAAGGCAATTTCTATGTGTTTTTTTGGTGGTTTTTTTTCTTAATAGGTATGCGTAGTTTGTCGCTTCACGTTGAAATGTTGAATGGATTTACATGACATGACTGATGTATAATTTTAAAAAAAAAAAAAAAAAAAAAAATTTACAGGTTGACCTTACTTTGTAATAGGTGTTCATTTGTTGCTTTCTTTTGTTTACTGAAAAAATCCACTTTCAATAATTTCGGTAAAGAGTGAATTTACGCTAATATTGATATTCTTCCAAGACGGTAGGGGCAGACCACGCCTTAATGACATTACTGATGGTATTCAACACTTTACTATACTGAGGTGACAAATGTTGTTTATAATCCCGTTAACTTTTACTTTTTACTATAGATATTTTCTCCGCTCCAAAGTGTGAAATATAACTCAACAATCCACTCAGGTCAACAGCCATAGTCCCGTCACTCCTGAATATCAATAAAAGAAAGGGAATTCTAATAAAGGTATATACTTATCATACATTCGTACAATACTTTTGTTTAATAATGCATTTACTTTTACTTGATTAACATATAGTTTAACCTATACAAATTTGGTTCCTAGACTTAGGGGAAGACCACCGTTACGTGACATCTCGAATGGTATGCTCATATTATATAAAGCTCATATATTCTTCATCTTCTGTGGTTTGGGCTTATATGAAGCTCATATTATATAAAGCGTTCATCTTCAATTAGTAATCAGGTAATATTCACTTCTTTTGTCATTAAATTCTTGCGCCCTCACCATCAATTTTTGTAATTGAAAAAAAATACTAATCTCCTAATTATGTCCATGTGACTTCAAATGTTGGCAAGCACATCCCATATTTTATGAACACTTGATCTCCATCTTTTTAGTTACAACTTTCATATTGCAACGATCGATAACAGTTTAGCCGTAAAAAAAGTTGTAATTTAATTTGCATACTTTTTATAAATATATTGATACAATTTGTAATCGTAGCCTTTTTGTGTTGTGTTAGTCCACTCTAGGTTGTAGCATACGGAGTACTATTAATTTTTAACTTTTTTAAGGATGGACTAAAGACTTCATGCAAAGACTTTAATTAATCACGAGTCATTGTCTAACGAGTTGGTTGTTGTGAAAGAGTTTTACTTCCTAAATGGAGGACTATACTATAGGTATCATATTCACAAAATTCATTCTTTATCCTGTTTTAGATTAAACAAAATATATATTGTCTCTACACTTGGAATAATTCAGCTATGAATTGTGCAAATTGAGTGTGGCCTTCTATTGTCTCTGAAGGAAATATTGAGCTATAAATGTACAGTAATCATGCGGATCATACAAACATTGATTATAGCATAAAATTTGTTTATGACTATTGTCTTTCAAGGATGCATCTAATGACGACAACTTTGCCGCTATGTATAATAATAATTTAAATTTAAATGGGTCTGATTCGTGTTAGAGATTGGAAATATTTGGCCTAATTTGAAGTTGATTAAGTTCTTTTATAGGTTTTTAATATCCATGATTTTGAGTCGTGCAAAACAAATCATGGTGGTAGATTAGAGTTTTTTTTTAAAGGCAAAATAAAACGCCATCCGTGGGACTCGAACCCATGGTAGATTAGAGTTTTTCCAAACAAAATTGAGACATTTGTAGATAAATGGATTTAATTTGTTCATTTAGTTTTGTTATATGAATGTAATGTTATATATGTTATGTGTATATCTCGGGTCCACTGGATGGCAACAAAAAGAGGAATCATTCACTCAGAAATGCCTGCAGCAGGTTTCCGGAAGGGCTTGCAACATTGGATCAACCTTTCTTCCAACATATTGTGACATAATCTTATCTCTTATTAATTAAAAATATTACAATTGTTTCTACTATGATGTCATATTGTATTTTTGTGTCTTTCATTATTTAGCCATAACGTGATTGTTTGCAAAAACATTAATTAAATTGAGGATTGAATAGAATTACCAATAATCTTTGAATGATGACTTCAGATTCTTAGTTAGCTTGGGAGTCCAAATGCACCAAACCATCCTAGAGATTTCGAATTATTTTTTTATATTTGTTAAAGGGAGTATGTCTGTTTGGGGTCAATGGACCCGTCACCAATATCACAATATCATGTTCTGTTGGCGAGTCATGAAGATGGTCTTAGTGTATGGACTATGGAACATCGGGTCGAAAATGAGAGTTACGATTCTTTTGTTAGATTGGAAACTTTATTCTCCTATCTCACCTATCTCGCAAATAATACCTCACAGTGTCTCCATCAAAACTTGAACCCACAACCTGTAGGTTGGTAGGACCCTCACATACCACTAGACCGCCTTAGGTGAGAGTCGCGTTAATTGGAGGATAATCATGTAACGAAATATGAGCACTTTTGTGATGAACACACAAGCTGAGATTCAACTTTATAAGACTATCAACAATGAAAAAATAGGTTTGAATTTTGTAATGGCTAAGCATTGGACATCTCATTAAGTGGGCTAAGAAATTTACACTAATCTTTTAATCTTATGGTAATTTTTTCCTATCGTATACAATAACAAGAATATTGTCTGGTAAAGCTTAAAACTGATATTCAGGAATGAATAAGGTTATGTTGTACGAATATCATTTTAAAGTTAAATACCTTTTATTTTACTAATATAGTTTCTGAATTAAAGCGTCAATTATCGATCAATTATCAACTTTCTATTTTAAAAGACAAAAAGATTATCAGAATGTTCAAATCAACTTTTATTTTGACGTTAGCCTTTCCCCATAAATCAACTTTGTTTATCAATGCATCAATTACCAATTTTCATTTCAACAAGTAATAATATAAACTTTGTTTATCAATGCATTAATTACCAATTTTCTTTTCGACAAGCAATAATGGAAATGTTTTATATACCAATGTTATTTCTACTTTCTCCAAGGAAAAAAACTAATAATAGTTATTGCTTTCAAACTCTTCAAAGAATCTCGATGTCCTTCTATAAACTTAATATGTGTTACATACGAATTTTAGTCTTTGTAAGTTACATAGGAATTATAGAATAGATGAAGCAACTATCTCACAATATATACACAAAATATATCTTACATGTCCTAGGCAAAATTGAACCTAAAACTATTTAGTTGGGGAACATTATCACACATGATACTGGTGGTATCATAGGTACACAAGCCATTTGGTACATATAACTACTCTCGATGTCCTTCTATAAACTCAATATGTGTTACTTACGAATTTTAGTTTTTGCAAGTTAGATAGGAATTATAGAATGGATGAAGCAACTATCTCACAATATATACATAAAATATATATCTCACATGTCCTAAGCAGAATTAAACCTAAAACTATTTAGTTGGGGAACATTGTCACACATGATACTGGTAGTATCATAGGTACACAAGCCATTTGGTACATATAACTATTATTTTCTAATCAAACTTATTTATCCATAGGAATTACTATTATGGATCCGATATACGTGTGTCAAATAATTGGCATGAAGTTCATGTAAGTATGTTTACGGAAGATCGGCTCAGGTCATTGAAAGTTAATCAACATGCTTTTGTATTCCCACAACAAATAAAAGTTCCTCAAGACCAAACATGGGTAGTATAACGACTTTATTGACGCTAAAGCAAAGTATCTGGTTCTTTGAGTCATATCTGATGTTATGTTCTAATGACTTCCAATGCTATCTGCAGGTACAAAGCATCCAGCATATGAAAATTCCATTGGAAGAAATATGTTGGGAATTTGGAGCGTACACGGAAGCGAAGATTAAACCAAAACAATAATCAACCAAACAAAGTTATGATAATAGCAAATAAAGAACACAAACGATTTACGTGAAAACCCCCAATTTAATGGGAGAAAAAATCACGGGCGACGATCACAAAATCCACTATATCAAAAGAGAGTACAAACCTTCAATGGTGTATAAGCCAATTGAAGTATCTAAAGAAGAACAAAATTATTCTTACAGGAACTCTCAAACTATATAGGGATTAATTGTTATGGAGATGAAGGATCGTATGTATGTGTATGTGTATGTGTTTGTGTTGTTATGGAAGAGAATGTAAAGGGCTTTATATATAGAGAAGTAACCTTAGAAAAACTAGGATACAATCCCTAATAATTAGGTAGTCATCCTATATTCTAAAAATAAGATAATGACTAATTAATACTTTATCTCAAATAATCGAATGGGGACAATGGCGACTTCTGCTTCTCTAAAAACAACCCTTAATCGATCTTAATAATTTTTTGATTTCGTTTTTTTGGGTTTTCTCTGCTATTCTTGAAAATCGTTGTTTTCCAATTCCCTTAACCTCTTCCTTTTCAATTATTTAAACCCTAATTTCATTTTCCCTTCATTTATTAATTTTTAAAACTATAATTTTTCCAACCCCTAATTTTGAAATCCCTAATTTCTTCTATGGGGGACAGTGAGTGGATTGAGGTCAGGAGCAAGAAGCATGGATCGGTATTTAACAGGTTAAAATTTCCACAGCCAAAAGCTTCCATGGTGGATGATTTAGCAAAGATTTCATTGTCAGTGTATGTTTCTAATTTCCCCTCCCACCTTACTGTGCGTGAGCTATGGAACATTTGTGGAAAAAAGGGACTCTCGTGGATGTTTTTATTGCCAAGCATAAGAATAAAATGGGACAGATATTTGGATTTTGTCTCTTCATCAAGGTAACCAACTCGGAAACCCTTATCAATTCGTTGAATAATGTCTGGATTGGTAAACTGCGATTACACGCCAATTTGGCTAGGTTCAACCGTAAGGTGGATGTCAAATCATCCAAGGTCGATCGTCCCAAGGATGACATTGCTTGCAAAGCTTCATACCCCAGCCTCGCTAATTCTTACGTTAATGTTGCGAGGAATTCAAGTAATAATCATGGAAATAGCTCAAGTTCTCACCATGATGCTTCTGGGATTAAAACCACGATCGCATTATCCCAGGAAACTTCTCATGACTTCCCTTTGGCATTGCTTGGATGCTATAAAGATTTCCATTCCATTGTAAACACACATACTATGTGTAGCGCTAAAGGTTTATTAGGCATTGATTTCAAGTACTTGGGTGGTCTATGGGTCTTATTTGATTTCAATTCTAAGGATGTGAGGGACAAGTTTCTTAATCATAATGGTATCACGTCCTGGTTCTCTACTTTAAAGCCTTGGCATGATGACTTTGTGGTGGAGGAACGCCTTATTTGGCTTGAGATAGAAGGTGTTCCTATTCGTGCTTGGAACAATGAAATTTTCACTCAAATCTATGGCAAATGGGGTGAAGTCCTCTTTATGGATGGCTCGGACCAATGGAATAGACTCTTTAAGCGTCTCTGCATTAAATCTTCCCATCCCCTTTTGGTATTTGCTTCTATTTTGGTTACTATTAATAAAGTCTCCTATTTCATACGGGTTAGAGAACTTTGCAGTTAAACGCCTACATTCAAGCGAAATGATCAAGACATTGATGAAGTGAGTTCCAATGGAGTGTATGAGAAACATGAAGATCATCTGTTTGATGAAAATGATGTGGAGCCTGCGGTTGAGCTTAAGGATAACATAAAAACAGGTGAGGAGGTCCATGATCAGAACATGAATGATAAAGTTGATGTACCTACTGATGTATCAAATGGTATGAATAATTTACCAGTAAATAGTGATCCGTTTGGGTTGGGTCCTCTTATTAATAAGAAATCATTCAAGGGTCCTAAAGAACATCATTCCGATACACCAGAATTCCCTCCAGGTTTTTCACCAGTTAATGATGATCACCAATCCTCTGAGTCCATTAACAATCTTTCTGGCGGAGACGCTCCGCATCCAGGTTTCTCTTTGCTTGGAAAACTAGAGGAAACAATTAAGGTGGGTTTGGCATTAGGTCTTAATATGGAAAGGTGTGAAAAACCCCTCGCTTCTCTTATAGCTGATAAAGGAGATTTTGTCGTGAATAAATGAATTGTCTTTCTATCAATGCACAAGGTCTTGGTGACCTTAATAAAATGAGGTGGGTTCATGATCTATGTCATACGCATATGGTTAATTTTTTAGCTATTCAGGAGTATAAAATGTCTCATATTGACATTTGGATGCTTCGCCAAGTTTGGGGTAATACCCACTTTAACTTTGGTTTTTCTTTGGCTCGCAGAATGTCTGGTGGTATACTTTGTCTATGGAATAATTTGGCTTTTCTAAAATCTAACATCATTTGTAATGACAACTACGTTGTAGTTGATGGTTTCTAGATTCCTGGTGATGTCAATATCAGGTGGATATATATTTATGCCCCCTAAAACTTACCAAATAAACTTGCCTTATGGTCATCCTTGTCTAACTTGGCTGCCATTTAGGATGGTATTATTGTAATGATGGGTGACTTAAATGAAGTTCGCGAAGCTATTGAAAGATTCGGCAAGTCTTTTAATGATCGTCAAGCTACGCTTTTTAATGACTTCATAAACGATGCCTCTCTTTTTGATATTCCGTTTGGAGGTTTTAACTACACTTGGACTGATAAGTGGGGGTCCAAGATGAGTAAGCTTGATCGATTTTTGGTTTCTGACAACTTTTATGAGGTTTTCCCTCATTCCACTGGTATCGTTTTGGAGAAAGGTATACCAGACCATAGACCCATTCTTTTGAAGGAGCTCCATGTTGACTACGGCCTAACTCCTTTTTGTTTTTTCCATTCCTGGTTGGAGTTACATGGATTTCGGGATCTTGTTGTTAATACTTGGAAAAATGATGGCATCATTAATGTTAATGGTATGGTCTTGTTCAAAAAAAGCTTCAGAATCTCAAAAAAGTTATTCGTGAGTGGGTTGGCTTGAATAAGTCTGTCTCATATGCTCAAAAGAAAGATCATCAAGCAAAACTTTCTTCTATCGACATCAAGATCGATCAGGGTAAGGCTACTGATGAGGACTTCAAGGAACGAAGAGATTCTCTTACTTTCCTAGGGAAATTTGATCGCATAGAGACTAGAGATTTAGCTCAAAAGGCTAAGGTCAAGTGCGCTTTAGAGGGAGACGAAAATAGTGCTATTTGGGATAAGATAAGAAGTGCTATTTGGGATTGTGGTGGTGATAGAGTACCAGGTCCATGGATTCACATTTAAATTCTTTACGTCATTTTGGGACCTTATTGAAGATGACGTGGCTTGATTTCTTCACGAGTTCTTTCGTTCTTATCATTTCCCTATAGGTTGCAACTCCTCCTTCATTGCTCTAATTCCGAAGGTTTCTAATGCCAAGCATGTTTATGATTTTTGGCCTATAAGCCTTATAGGGTGCCAATATAAAATTATTGGCAAGCTTTTAGCCAATAGACTTAGTACGGTGATTGGGAATTGCATTAGTCCTGTTCAATCTTCTTTCATCAAAGGAAGAAATATTTTGCATGGTTCCCTTATCCTAAATGAGGTCTTGGCTTGGTATCGTCAATGTAAGAAGGAACTTATGATTTTCAAAGTCGACTCTAAGAAAGCTTTTGATTCCTTGCGTTGGGATTTCTTGGATTTAATATTGGACAAACTTGGTTTTAGCATTAAATGGTGAGCTTAGATCAAAGGTTGTCTCTATAATTATCGTTCTTCTGTTTTAGTGAATGGTTCCCCCATCGAAGAGTTTTAGCTTTTTAGGGGTCTTAGACAAGGAGACCCGATGTCTCATTTCCTTTTCATCTTGGTGATGAAAGGTCTTCCTGCTCTTACAAGTAAGGCCGAGGCTTCGGGTCTTTTTAAAGGTGCTTCTGTTGGTCGTAATAATATGTATATTTCTCACCTTATGTACGCGGACGACGTTATCTTCTTTGGTGAATGGTCTTGGGTTAACGCCCATAACCTCATTAGTATGCTTCGGTGTTTTTTCCTTATCTTGGGGTTAAAAATCAATATTCACAAAAGTAATGTTTTAGGGATTGGTGTTACAGATGTGGAGGTCTCTAATATGGCGAATATTATCGGATGTGGGGCAGCGAACTTCCCTTTGAAATACCTAGGCGTTCCGGTCAGTTGTAACATGTCTAGATTAGGGCTGAGCAAATAGACCCGTGGACCGGACCGGACCGGAAAACCGGACCGAACCGGACCGGACCGACCGGACCGCGGTCCGGTCCACGGTCCGAGGTTTTGGACCAATTCGGTCTTCGGTCCGGTCGGTCCGCGGTCCGGCAAAAACCCGAGATTAAGCCTTATTTAGGACGGACTCGGACGAGACCGACAATAGACGGTACCGACTCGGACCGGAACTCGTACCATTGCGGTCCGGTCCACGGTCCGGCTTTTTAGACCATTTCGGTCTCGGTCCGGTCCGGTCCTAGCCGGTCCGGTCCGGTTTTGGACCATTGCTCACCCCTAGTCTAGATGCTCGAATTGGAATGTTATAATCCGAAAATTCTTTTCCAAACTTGGCTCTTGGAAAGCTTGTTTATTATCCATTGGTGGGCGTCTATCATTAATCAAGTCGGTTCTTGGTAATCTTCCTACTTGTTACATGTCCATTTACTAGATGCCTATTTTCGTTCGCAAGAAGCTCGAATCTATGCCCAATAGATTCTTCATAGGAGGTGATCCTGATGAAAAAAAATGACTTGGGTTAAATGGGATTGTTGCCTTGCGAGTCGGAAGGAAGGTGGCCTTGGGATTGGTAGCATCCTTGGTCTTAATATCAGGTTATTGTTTAAGTGGGTGTGGAGGTTTCTTAACAATAATTCAGATCTATGGGTTAGTGTTATTCAGAGTATTCACGGTGTGGAAGGGGGCATCAACATTGCCAACCGCAACCAGAAGTGCAGCACCTGGTCTTTTTTGCTGTTGTCGATTGCTAGCCTCAAACAAAAAGGTATTAATCTCATTTTTTGTGCTCTCGTAAGATTGGTAATGGTGATAATTCTCGGTTTTAAGAGGATACTTGGTGTGGGGAGCAGCCTTTAAAGGAAATGTTTCCTCGCATTTATCTCCTAGACACTGATAAAAGTTGGAGTATTGCTAGTCGTGTTCGTCTTCTTGACTGGTCGTTGGTCTTAAGGCGCAATCCCAAAGGACGAGTGGATTCATTTCAATTTAGTGCCTTAAAAGAGGTCACCAAGAATATCAGTCTCATGGACCAACGTGACTCTTGGCAGCGGACTTTAGATCCTTCTTCAGGCTTCTCGGTTGCCTCGGTCAGCTCTTTGGTTGACTCTCACATGTTGGACATGGTTAATGACTCTACTAGATGGAATAAAAATATTCCTGTCAAAGTTAATGTTTTTCTTTGGAGGCTGAAGCTTAATAAACTTCCATCTAGAGTTAATTTAGACAGTAAAGGTATAGAGATTGAATTGATTCTATGTCCCTCCTGTCATGAAGATATAGAGACGATCAATTATTCCTTTTTAAATTGTGGGATGGCAAAGGATTTGTGGTCTCTTCTCGCTAAATATTGCGAAGTGGTTTGAGTGGCTTGACTCCTTACGTGTTCCTTCTAAGGTTCGCTTGTTCCTTGAGGGGTTGACGAGAACTCTTATGTGGTCCATTTGGAATTACCGTAACAACTTGATCTTCTCTCCATGCCCTCCTAAGAAGGCGGTTATATGGGATTCCATTGTCTCTCAATCTTTTTTGTGGCTTTCTTCTAGAAATCCTTCATGTAATTTTAGTTGGATATGTTGGTTGAAAAACCCCATTGCTTCTATAACTTCTATGTAATTTTTTCTAGCTTTTGTTAGCTTTTAATACATCTTCCGCCGTTCAAAAAAATACTTTATCTCAAATAGGAATGAAATCATATTGTCCAAAAATAGGATAATGACTAAATAATTCTTATCCCATATAGGAATGAAATCCTACATCTTTTGGGATACGATTCCAACAATATCCACCTTCAACCAAAATCCATAAATCTTTATAGTTGTCGTCACCGCACCCCGAAGGGTATCAAACATTAGTAACACCAACTAAGTCCAAACAATGTTTGAACCCAGTGGTGGGGAGAACTTTTGTCAACATGTCAGAAGGATTGTCATTGGCGTGTATTTTATCGACTATAACTTCTCCTTTTTTAATAATATCTCAAACAAAATGGTGTCCCACTTTGATTTTTTTGATCTTGGAATGAAACTTGTTTTTCTTAGTTAAGTAAACAGCACTTTGATTATCACAGTACACAACAAGTACATCTCGAGGTAGACCAAGTTCTGTCACCATTCCTCGAAGCAATATAGCCTCTTTCACTCCCTCGGTAGAAGAAATATATTATGCCACAGTGGTTGACAAAGTTGTGATAGCTTGCAAAGAGGAATACCAACTAATGAGAAAATATATATGAGGAAATAGACTTCCTTGCATCGAGGTCACCCGCATAATCGGAATCAACATATCTTACAATTTCGTTTAGACTAGCACGACTCCTGTCAAAAGATAATCCAATATTACTAGCCACTTTCAAGTATCGAAGGATACATTTAACAGCTTTCCAATATTTTACCAGGATTATGCATGTATCTACTCACCAAACTAACACCATGGGCCAAATCAGGACGAGTACATACCATGGCGTACATTAAACTGTCTACCGCACTCGAATATGGAACACGAGACATATCTTCCTTATCTTCCTCGGACTTTGGGCATTCGTGAGAAGATAACCTAAAATGTGATGCTAACGGAGTAGGAACGGGTTTGCAACTGCTCATGTTGAACTTCTTGAGAACTTTTGAAATGTAATTAGTTTGTGATAGAGTAAGTTTACCCATTTTTTGATCTCTTTGAATTTCCATGCCTAAAATCTTTTTAGCAGCTCCTAAATGTTTCATATCAAATTCATTGCTAAGTTACTCTTTTAACTCCCTAATTTGATATTTATTAGGTGCAGCAATTAACATGTCATCCACATAAAGTACCAAATAAAGGAAAGATCCATTTAGAAGTTTTTGGAAATAAACACACTCATCATAGCTACAACGATCATAGCCATGCCTTATCATAAAGGAATCAAACCTTTTATACCATTGT
>BQNB010023702.1:0-47053 GCA_026074375.1 Tanacetum coccineum | reverse complement strand
ATTTCCAAAACGTCCATTAGTGGTCGTTCTCTTGTGCCTTGTGTTCGAAGTATGATGACGTCACGCCCTCGGACACGTATTCCGTCCAGGCCCCGTCTGGGGGTGTGACAACAACAACCATCATTCCTCCAATCATCACAACCACAACAACTTAAATGCAATCTCCTTCTCTTCAACATCCACCAAAAGGCTCCTCTTAACTTGAAAGGGAGCATATCAAGAAAGACAAGGGCAAAAAAGCTATGTCTTCAGAAGAGGCTAAAAAGGAGAGTACTAACAGTGATTCTGATGATGATACTCACTTGACTAGTTCTATGGTTGAGCCCTCTAAAGCAAAGAAAATAAACAAGTTTGATTTTGTCACTGAAGGAGGAAAGCATATCCATCTAACTAAAGAAGAAATCAATCATCAAAAGAAGATAGAGGAAGACTGATTGGTAGTAAACCAACACACGTAATAATAAAATATATAATATGATGGAAAATTACCAAATTACCCTTGAGGACAAAGGTAAAAAGTAAAATCTTCACAAATATATATAATATAATACGTATATTAACCGGGAAGTATGATTCTCAGGTCGTTATTCCCCAACGATTTATGAAATTGAAACCACGTTTGATGTTCGGATAATGATTTGAATTGGAAACAAAGGTTGAGTTGATTATCTACTTCTACAAATTAAAATAAGCAAATGATAACAATTAAGCACGAAAACAAATAACGGGAAATCAAACTTTAACTAAAATCGCAAAACGGGAACCCTAAACGGCAATTAAAAACCCTAAATTTCTAAAATTAAACCTAAATAGAATTTTTCTTTTTAAATAAACTCTAATTGACTACAAAGTAAGTTTAAAGAAAACTAGAACAAAAACGGAATTGAAATGAGCTTTAAAACACGAAAAATGAGAACGGGAACGAATCCCGTTCTTTAAAAATCAAAAATTTTAAATTAAACCCTACGAAAGTAAAACTAATTTTCCTAGAAACTTTATTATAAAATAAAATTTTCTAAAAAAGATTTATATTTTTTTGATTATTTTTCTATTATTTATGATTTTTTAAAGTTTTTAATAAAAATAACTGTTTAAAAATACTAAACTAATTATAAAATTTCTAGAAAAAATACAGAAAATAGCTTGAACTAATTAAAACCTAGGAAAAATAAGCTTGATTACACAACTTATCGAATAAGCCTCGAAATAAGCTATAACAGCTTATAAAGCTTATGAGGAGAAAACGTGTATAAAAATTAAATTGTGTAAATGTTTAACGAAAAAGACCCCAGGGCGTGTTGGTAGTAGAGTGTGTGGTGTGTGTTAAAAAAGGGGTATAGGGTGTTGAGGTCGGGGGTTCGAGTCTTCCTCACCCCCGATTTCCACCTAACTTTAATTTTATCTTAATAGACTTTCATCTCATTAATAGACTTTTCTAATCGACTCATCCTAACTTCCATTTTATCTTCGAGAGTTGTAGCAATTTGTTGAAGTTTGAAAGAATTAGAGGGTGAAGAAGAAGAAGGAGGAGCATTCGTACTCACTCTTAACACGGCGTTTCGTGAATGTCGAACTTTTGCCTTACTCTCGATTATACGTAAACAATCATTAGGCATCTTATCCAAAAAATAACCTCCTGCGGCGGAATTCAATGAATCTTGTTCATTGTAATTCAAAGCATTATAAAACGTGTCGATTTGATGTGTTAACGAAAAACCATGATGAGGGCAAGCACGTAAGAGATCCTTGAATCATTCCCATGCCTCGTAAAATGTTTCGTTGGCATATTGGCGAAAGTTCGTTATCTCATTGCGGAGATTTGTCATTTTTGAAGGTGGGAAAAATTTGTGGATAAACTTTGAGACAAGATCATCCCAAGTCAAAATGGATTGAGGGGGTTCTTTGTCTAGCCAAGTTTTAGCCACTCCATCAATCAAAAACGGGAAAAGCAAAAGCTTAACCGTTGTGCTAGGCACATTTTGAAATCGAAAATTATTGGTGATCTTTTCAAAATATCGAATATGACCATGAGGGTCCGTTTTGTCACCATCACCATAAAATTTGTTAGATTGAACAAGGGTGATGAGACTCGGTTTAAGTTCAAAATTATCTGCTTGAAACGAAGGAATAACAATAGCATCCTCAAACCCCCCGGTGGGTGCTTGAAGGAGCTCGGCCATGGTACGATTGTCGGCCATCGGTACCTCAACAATAACCGGTGTTAATTGTTGTTGTTGATTACGGTTACAGTTACGGGTTTAAGAACGAGTGCGCATGCACTAAAATATAAAAAGAAACAAAAAATTACACTAATTTTTTTTTTGGATTTTTTCAATTTATTCACAATCTATTTTAAAGGACAACGAGATAGACAACTTAAACCAAATAATCAAATTTACTTCACGGTAGCTCTTAAAAATTTTACTTTTTAAGCTGAGTCGTTCCTCGTAAATGACACAAATGGTAAGTTTTTAAATCTTTGATTCGAGTTGGGAACTTATTGATGGATAATACCTCAATTGAAGGTATTATTTGTTGGTGTTCTTTTACCAACTTTGTTTATTTTATTTTTTTATTTTGGACAATTTTTATATTTTTTGATTTTTTTTTTTATATGATAATTATACTAAAAGAAAAGAAAAATATTTTTTACTTTTTATATTTTATAATTTTTTTTTAACAAAAACAAAACTTTCAAAAACGAAAGGGTCTTCAAATCACGATCAACAAACTTCAAACGAGAGAATCTTAATCACAAATCCCCGGCAGCGGCGCCAAAAATTGATTGGTAGTAAACCAACACACGTAATAATAAAATATATAATATGATAGAAAATTACCAAATTACCCTTGAGGACAAAGGTAAAAAGGAAAATCTTCACAAATATATATAATATAATACGTATATTAACCGGGAAGTATGATTCCCGGGTCGTTATTCCCCAACGATTTGTGAAATTGAAACCACGTTTGTTGTTCGGACAATGATTTGAATTGGAAACAAAGATTGCTTTGATTATCTACTTCTACAATTTAAAATAAGCAAATGATAACAATTAAGCACGAAAACAAATAACGGGAAATCAAACTTTAACTAAAAACGCAAAACGGGAACCCTAAACGGTGGTCAAAAACCCTAAATTTCTAAAATTAAACCTAAATTAAAATTTTCTTTTTAAATGGACTCTAATTGACTAAAAAGTAAGTTTAAAGAAAACTAGAACAAAAACGGAGTTGAAATGAGCTTTAAAACACGAAAAATGAGAACGGGAATCAATCCCATTCTTTAAAAATCGAAATTTTGCAAATTAAACCTTACGAAGGTAAAACTAAATTTCCTAGAATCTTTATGACAAAATAAAATTTTCTAAAAAAGATTTATATTTTTTCGATTATTTTTCTATTTTTTATGATTTTTTAAAGTTTTTAATAAAAATAAATGTTTAAAAATACTAAACTATCTATAAAAATTCTAGAAAAAATACAGAAAATAGCTTATACTAATTAGATCCTAGGAAAAATAAGCTTGAGGTCACAGCTTAATGAATAAGCCACAGAATAATCTAAAAAACAGATATTACTATGAGTGAAAAACGTGTCATAAAAGGTAAACAATATGTATCTTAAAACAAAAAAGACCCCAGGGCGCAGTGGTAGTGAGTGTGTGTTGTGGAAAACTAGAACAAAAACGGAATTGAAATGAGCTTTAAAACACGAAAAATGAGAACGGGAACGAATCCCGTTCTTTAAAAATCAAAATTTTGCAAATTAAACCCTACGAAAGCAAAACTAATTTTTCTAGAAACTTTATGATAAAATAAAATTTTCTAAAAAAGATTTATATTTTTTTGATTCTTTTTTTGTTTTTAATGATTTTTTAAATTTTTTAATAAATATAAATGTTTAAAAATACTAAACTAATTATCAAAATTCTAGAAAAAATTCAGAAAATAGTCTGAACTAATTAGAACCTAGGAAAAATAAGCTTGATTACACAGCTTATCGAATAAGCTGCGAAATAAGCTATAACAGCTTATAAAGCTTATGAGGAGAAAACGTGTATAAAAATTAAATTGTGTAAATGTTTAACGAAAAAGACCCCAGGGCGTGTTGGTAGTGGAGTGTGTGGTGTGTATTATAAAAGAGGTAGAGGGTGTTGAGGTCGGGGGTTCGAGTCTTGCTCACCCCCGATTTCCACCTTCCCCCTTTTTTTTAAAACTTATAAAAGCAAAGTTTTAGAACAGCTAAAAATAAGCATTTTTAATAAAAGAAATTTTTTATGAAAAGCCCTGAATAAGCTGTTAAACAGCTTATAATCTGACAGAAACTACTTAGCTACTATTTTTGGTTTTTTTTCTTAAACTAATTAAGCTAGTAGACTAAATAAGCTAAAGTTAAGACTAAATAAGCTCTTTTATTAACACTAATAACCAAACAGGCCCTATAGGGATCTTTGAACTTATTTTTAGATAAGCTATTGGATCCTTGTGGGGAAATGGCTTATTGAAGCTTATTCTACAACTAAAAAGCTTCCTAAAAATGCTTCTGAAAATGATTTTGTAACAAATTAGCTTAATGAAAAAGCACTATGAAAACAGACTTAAAACTTAAATCATGCTGAGTTTTACTTTGAAAATGAAAAGACAAAAGGGCAATTTTGCAGCTTAAATTTAGATGACAAAATAAGCTAGAATTTAAAAACTAATTGCAAACTTGTAAACTATGATATATAAGCTACTTTTATGCTGAAAATTAAAACCTAACTCCTATTTTAACATACTGAAAATGAAACTAGAAAATGACCTATATGCTTTTAACACTGCTGATGCAGTTGACATGCTAATGAACTAAATCTTAAACCCTATCAATGCAGACCTAAGATCAAACTTCTAACATTCTTAAAACACAAGTCTAAATGTAATTTAAGTAAATGCAAAAGCTAGAACTTATCTAAGCTAATAATGCAAATTCTAATTAACAGGTTTGAACTAATAAGCTATTAACTACTGAAAACTTAACTGACTTAATTCTAACTTATAAAGACAGCTTAAACAATCCTAAATTTGAGTTTTAAAACCAACACAAAGGACTAAGAAGCTATAAACAGCACTAACCTATGGTTAGTGCTGCTGACCCAAACACCCCTTTAACTATGATCCATTCCATTTTATCTTATGAAATAGAAATTTAATGAACAAAAGTTTAATACCAGATAACAAATAGCCAAAAACAGATCTTATGAGCTTATACTAACAATCAAATAAGCTAGAATCTAACAACTACTCATTATGCTAAATATTTTTGGATTTTTAATGATTTATAAGACAAAATATGAAAAACTAAGATCTAAACTACAAAAGCTAAAAACAGATGATCAAACATTATCAATAAGCTCAATGAAACAGTAATAAGCACAAATAAGCTAGAGTTAAGCAGAAAATAAGCAAATGCAACTTATTAAACTAAGATACTTGAATTTAAAGGAAACTTACAAAAACCTTAGCTAAACAAAGGCAATAGTGCTCAAGAGAGCTTTCAACAGCTCTAGCTTATCTCAAGGATAAGCTAGTGAGGTCCCATAAGCTATTTCATTGTAAGCTTATCATCCAAAAGCTCAAAATCCATAAGAAAATGTATTAAAACTGATTTTATTGGTTTAAGTAGATTTAGAGCTTGTTAATAGCTCAATTTGAGCTTAGAGACTCAAAGAGCTTGTATTGAGCTTATTAGAAGCTTATCAAACAGTAACATGAGAGTTTAAGGATTTAAAAACTTGTAAAGTAAAACGGATTAGGTGAAAACAAAGGAAGATTTCATTAACATTAAAACTAGTTACAATAAGGTGAAACTAAGATTACAATAAGCTTGAAAAGTTACACTACTTAAGCTTAAATTTTAAAAGCTAAAAATTACAATTTAACAAAAAACTTTTTAAAAACTAAAAACTAAAAAAAAGAAGATGATGCTCTTTATGTGTGAGTGAATGCTTATATTTATAGTGCTGAAAGGATGCTTCTAGGCCCCTGAGTCAGGTATACACTCCCTTGGATCATGTCCCTTCAATCTAATCAATCATTGGATACCTATTATGAGCCGTTGGATCACTTTGGTGAGCACATGGATTGCCAATGTGGCATTCCGTGTGTCAGAGCCATTGTGCTTCTTTAGGGAAGGATTTAGTGTAAAACTTGCATCTTGGTGTGTTTCCTTGCATCCGCGTGGCATTCTCCTTGTGGGTTTCCACCAATAGGAGCGTTTGGAGACGTATAACTCTGCCATGTCAGTCTTTATCACTTGAATTGTCTCTCCACGTGGTCAATTTGCATTTTCCCTTTGTTTTAAGCTTGAGGTAAATCGAAGAAGACGATGAACAGTGGTAACAAATTTTCGTGCGTAATTTCTTTTATAAAAGAGAAGTTTGACTTTTCTTTTTACCCGGGGTTTGACTTTGGGCTTTATAAAGGGTTTTGGGCCGGGGTAAGGGTGTTGGGCTTAGGCTTGGTGTTGTTATAAGGGTTAACGGGTGTTAACTCTTATAATAAAAAGAGTTAACACCGTTAGGGTTTAAGGACTATTTTTGTAATTTGGTTTTCTTTGAGGGACTGATTTGGGAATTTTGGGTTTTGTCTTTTTGTGTGTTGACTTTGGTTGACTTTTGTTGACCTTTGATAGCATTCTCCTGGCTCTTGTACGTTCCCGTGTCCGTGTTTATCCAGTTTTGACCGTTTTCTTGTGATTTTTGCTATATTCGTACCTACACAATCACAAAGACAAAACAAGTAATATACAAGCATTTTAAGCACAATTTTGTCTTTTTAGGGCCTATTTTGATATAAAAAGGATATGTGTTTTCACACATATCAAAGACGCCAAAGCTAAAGCAGCCAAACGTGAAAATAAGGTAAGAAAAGAAGAGCTGGTTGATCTTCTTGGTCCAGAGGTGGGGAACAAGTACTACAATGACCAGCTACAGTATGACAGATACTGTGGCAAAATGCTGAATAAAAGAGCAGAATCAAGAATCACCAACTGTGATGTCTTGACCAAAAATGGTCCAATTACACTTAAAGTGTACAGAGAGGATGGTACAAGTAAAGTTATTCCCAACTTCAAAGCCAGTGGTCTGCACCTTAGTGAATGGAAATAAGTCATAAACGCATGTCCCAACAGAACTGGTAAAGGATGGAAAATCATCTATGACCAGATACGTTCAAGAATAGACTACATTCATACAAATGAAGCAGAACTTGGTATTAACTTGGATATTTCTCTAAGTAAACAGGACCCTCTTGACAAATTAAATGATCTCGCAAACAAGAAGAGAAAACATGTTGATGACATCCATGACTACTTCAAAGCAAACAAAAGACTTAAGTCATTAATTTAGTATGAAGATCATTTACCTGGTATTGTACTATATGAACATGTCCTTGGTATGATCATGTTCAACTCTTACCATAGACAAGATTTTCTTACCATTGAAGATCTGAAAGATTTCCCGAACACCATGCTATACACCATACAAGAAATCTTCTTCAGACGTCATCAAGGTCCTAGGCTTGATGATCATGCCAGGACCTTCAGTACTCTTCTGCTTGCTGAAATTGATAAGAGAAACTTGAACCCACTCAAGCAGATGAGAACCATTAAGCAACTAAGACAAATAAAATGAAATTGTTTGTATTAACTTTATCTTTTGTAATTGTAATGTAATGAAAGTTAATAGAAGTAATTATCAGTTATGTTGTTCAATTTGTATTAGTTTTATAAGAAGAAGTTATTGTGCTCACTTACTACTGATTTTAACTTAGGCTATTTGTATATTCAAATAAGGGGAGATTGTTGGGTTTGGTTCTTGAGCCTTCAATTTCTCAGTAGATTTAAAGATAGAATCCCCAAAGTGTTACTCAAGCCGAAGTCTTTCAGTTTGAGTCGCTGAAGTTTCTTCAGCTTCATCTCTTCAGGTCCTTAGAAGATTGGGAAGTATCTTCACTTTAGTTTATGCAGCGGATTTGAAACTGAAGAATGCCTATGCAAAGAGGTTCAGTTCAGCTTGGTTGACAATTCTAAGCTGAACATTGTCTATCTCCTTAACAAAAGATTAAAACGTTTGTTTCACTTCTAAAAGGTTTACGAGGCGGGAAAAAGATTGCTTTTTGTCAAAAGGAATAAAGCAATCTCCTTAGGAAAAGGTGCTTCTAAAGTTGGTATAGAAGTACAAGAACTTTCCTTAAAGGACTGTAAATGGTACTTTAGAGCACGTCTGCATTAAATGGTATCTCAACCACCCATTGGATGCATGACACACGTACTAGGTTAACATGCAAACCCTAATCCCTTTGCCTATAAAAGGAAAGAGATTCTAAGAGTAAATGTTATCTCTTCCAATTAATGTGATACACATTGAAGAGTTCATTTATCTCTCAAACAAACTGAACGATACTACTGAAAGCTGAAGCTTTAATTTAGTCATAAGTAGTTTGTTTTCTTACTCTCTTAACTTTGGTTAGAGTTTAAGTTTGAAGGAGATAACACCCTAATTGTCATTCAACCACCATGCTATTCCGTAAGCAAGGCTTGTCATAGATTCTTTATTTGATTCTAATAAGAACCTATACATTGAAAAGTACTTCTGTGTGTTTTAAACTTGTTCTTTATATTCTTCATATGTATCTATTTAAAACTCACTTTGTTGTCATGGAATATGATTAGTTTAACTTGATAAACCTTATATCAGATTTCAAGGGACCAACAAATGTTTGTGTACTCTATCGTTTTACGGTTATTTGATATTTTTTGTGACCCACTGAATAACGACATGCTATGTATATATTTGAAAAATAGCTAAGACATGCTTAATCAATATTTAACTGAACATATAAAAATATATTAAAATCCATATAAAAAAAGAAAAATTAACCCAAGCTAAAGTCCAAACACGAGCCCAAGTCCAAATGACCCGCAAGCCCAGGCCCAAGCGTTGAGCCCAAGTGCCCATAAAATGTATTGTATATTTAATTTAATTTTCTAAGGCGCTGTTTGTTTATTAAGAGGCTCTGAATCTGAATCTGATTTGCACATCTGAATATGAATATTCGGTAGAAACGTCTGAATTTGATTCTCGTCGTAATTTGAATAAGTGGTTGAGAAATCTGAATTTGAATCAATTAAAACTGTTTGTTTTGCTAAAATTGTTTAGATGTGTTAAACTATTGTTTTTACAATTTAAATATAAAACGATTACATTCGCACTAGAAATAAACTTTTTTAAATATAAAAAACAAATTTATAATATAATCAATTTAAAGTTAAAAGTATTTTAAACAAAACATGCAATCTCATGTTTATTTGACAAAAATAAACGTGTCAGGATTTAAATTGAACTTTTTAAAACGATTAACTAAATGAGTCGCATTAGAATTGAGATATATGAGTCCAATAAAACTGTTTGTTTTGCTAAAATTGTTTAGATGTGTTAAACTATTGTTTTTACAATTTAAATATAAAATGATTGCATTCGCACTAGAAATAAACTTTATTAAATATAAAAAAACAAATTTATAATATAATAAATTTAAAGTTAAAAGTATTTTAAACAAAACATGCAATCTCATGTTTATTTGACAAAAATAAACGTGTCAGGATTTAAATTGAACTTTTTAAAACGATTAACTAAATGAGTCGCATTAGAATTGAGATATATGAGTCTGAAACCGAACCTTCAATTTGAACAAAATATCTGTTGTGACATATCATCTTATACACTATTTATTTAACAAAATATATGCAATTCTTCTATTTAATATCTTTAATACAAAAGACAAAGGTGAAACAAGAAAACAAAATCAAGAAATGAAAAAATTACCAACATAAAAAAAATCATAACAAAGTAGAGAATACATAAAAACAAAAAAATTAAGAATAAAAAAAACATTAAGAGGTATTAAGACACCCTCTCCACATCTAGTTCAATAAGAGGTTTATGCTTCTTACTGCCTCTTAATGATTAGAAAAAATAAACGCTCCTAATACTGCTTGCCTCTTACCGCCTCTGAATGACATAAAAAGCCAAACAGTCTTAATGACCCAAATGTCTGACCACGTCTGAATGATTCAGATTAAGATACTGTTAAGAGGCATTTTTGAAAAAACAAACACCACCTAAGTGTGAATTTTTTGTTTACTCTTTCTACGTATATATTTTAAAGCTAGGTGGTGTCATATAGTTTTATTTTTATTTAGGTCTTGAAAATGTAAAAGTGTAACTTGCATTTTTAATACTTTTATAATATTAATTCAGTTATAAAAGCTTTGACTTAGTTTATAAAAAATTTGATGCGTTCATACACTATTGTGAAATCTTAGATACACTGTACGATGTTTTCTGGCTTTTGAGGGTCAAACAGATTTATTGCTTTGATCATTGGTTCGATAAATAAAACACTAAAGCATTACTACTATATCATAAAATCCGAGCCCCCAAGATAAAATCCTGGCTTCGCCCCTGTTTAAGGGCATCTGTATGCTTAAGGACATCTGTTTGTATTGTTACACCCCTAAACGGGGCCTGGACGGAATACGTGTCCGAAGACGTGACATCAATGCATACATCGCATAAGATCAAGTAAACGACCACTATATGGACATTTGATAAAACATAATTTGTTGCTTTGATTAAAACAAAATAAGTCTTACAATATTCTCGACATAAATGAAATAGTTTTAGCGGAAGCTTAAGGAAAATGCAGCGGAATCATAACACGTTTTTAAGACAGCGAGTATTTAAGATTAAAGATTGTAACACCCCCAAATTGGGTCGCAGCGGAATAATGTCCAGGAGCGTTACTTCATGGGTAATTTTGCACAAGCTATGAGAGAACGACCTCTAAACGTGTCGTTTGAAAAGTAATCTTGTATTGTTTAGACTCCAATGCACATCAAGTAAGCCAAGCATCTAATTCACCTGAGAAAAACATGCTTAAAAGTGTCAACATAAAGTTGGTGAGTTCATAGGTTTGTTTAAGTATAAATGTTGAACCAAAGATTTGCAAAGTGTGCATGACCATATCAACCCTTATAATAGTCACAAAAATATACGTATGAAAGTTGGACCGTAGTAGTTCAAAGTATGCATGATAATTGAAAATATCACGAAATGTTTCAAGTATGTATTGCCAAATGAGTGATTACGATTACTCTAAGTTCATGAAACTGAGGCTCAGACTTGTATGCCATTTTATTCAAGGCACAATAATTGTTCATGTTCATGTAAGTGTCGTTCTTGCTCCGACATGCTATAACGTTCGTTGGCTCGGTAATGTCGACACCAGTGATAGCTAATCACCCGAACGAGGTTGTCACACCCGAATAGATTCTATTTTATAACATTCGCGTCTACCAACTTGTAGTTAGCAGTTCAATCCGCTTAAGCTAATCCGTAATTATTTGAGTGAAAGTCAAGTATGTGTTTACGTCCAAAAATTAAACCAAGTATTGTATCTCATCATGAGATATGTAAATGAGTATGTAAATCAATTTGTAACGAGTTGTAAATGAACATGTAACGAGTTTGAATCAACCATGTAAATGAATTTGTAAACAAGCATGCTCTCACCCCAAAAATACATGTAAAACATGGGGCTATAAACTCACCTCAAAGTAGTAGCAAGATAATATCAAATAAGTGAAAACGTCACGCGAATGTCCGAATGCAACCTAAGTAATTATAGGTCGAATGAGTCTAATGTACTTAATGTAAATACCACATCACAAGTTATAATGTTACACCACCAGCTAATACTTTTTGTTAAAAACACTTGATTTAACGTTTTTATTATTTGTATAATATTATCGTATAAGTAGTTCAATCATCTTGTAAAATAATATTTATAAAGCTAAAACTCGTATAAATGTTATATAAGTGATTCTAAAATGCTTCATAAATTTTTTATTAGAAACGAACCAACACTATTCATGTCAGGAAATAGTGCACAATAGAAAATAGTGCGTATCTTTCTCGTTTTAACTTCGTTTTATACGTTCTTTATGTCCACGGTTTCGTATTAAAAAGATTTTATCAAAATACTAAATTTATAACTTTTTAGTCCTCTGATGTACAATACTTTTACTGTTCATGCATATTTTATAAAACTATTTTTATAAAATTAATCGTTGTAACCTCATAAAAGTCATAACTTATCCATTTTAATTCCGTTTTTAGTGATTCTTTCGAGCATGTCTTTGTAGTTAAAAGTTCTATCTAAATAAAATATTTTTCAAAAAGTTTCTGGTATAAACAGTAACTTATTTTTATAAAATTACTTTTATAAAAATACCTTTTTATTGTAAACTTACAAATGACGTAACTTCTTCGTTATAATTTGGATTTTAGAGTTCTTTATATGCTTACGATCGTATTGAGAAGTACTATTTTAATAAAATGTAAAATAAATACTTTATTTTTCGAATTAAAACAGAAACTTTGTAAGTTTTTAAATAAAATGCGTATAAAACTTATTTTATAACTTTTTGGTATGTGTGAATTACTACAAGTCCTCTATCATGATCAATACACTAACTAGTGTTTATTTATTGTCCTCTAGTCCATCATTTGTCCAAGTATTGTGTCCATGATAATCTCTCTCTATATATAACTTTGTTTTTAAACTTTCAACAAGAAAATTATTCATGATCTTTATAAGTTAAACCATACTTATGATAGTGTGTCCTTTGTATTTTATGCATCACCTTGCTATAAAACTACATAGATTTGTGTAGTACATGCATGTATATGTCCATTTCATTTTGTAAACTCATGAAAACAAAACCCTAAGTGGTGATTAATAAGATAACTAGTATGTATAATGTGTAAGTAAAAATATTGAAAAGATTAAGGTTTAGAAGACCTTAGGCAAGTGTAGGATGATGAAGATCACAATATCAACTCATAAAACCAAAACCCAAATCAAAACCCTAATGAGAAAACCCTAAATTGATCTTGTTTAACCCTTTAATAGAATGATAACCCAAACTTCCAATATACTTCCAAACACCTTAGATAATACCCATGATCACTCGTATGCTTGCTAGAATAAAAACTATGGTTTGTTCTTGTGTTTTTAGTGTGAGCCGTGGGTAGGGAGAAGAGAAACAAAGAGATGTGTTGATTTTGCTAGTGAAATGAGAGAAGGAATGAATGAATACTAGTATTACACCCTTATTTATACTAGAAGATGGTCAAACATACTATTAGGAAGTCCAAATAATGCAAGCATAAGTAAGATAGGGGACGTTTGCAAAAGGAGGAAAATGTGGGAAGATATTTGTTGAAACTAGCTACAAGTGTATGAGTTATAAGAAGTCTTGGAAAGATTTTTGGTGTGCTTCTTGTCTCCTCCTTCTTGTTGTCATGAGTTAGGGGAGGGAAAAGGACCAAAATTTTGTGTCTTGATATTTCATGAAGAGTATACAAGAAGTATAAGATGTTTAGGTAGGTATTGGTGCTTCGGGTATGCCTAAATGTATTAAATTGCGAAACATAAATGCTTTACATAACCAATAAAAATAAAATATAAAAAGTTGATTATTACTTTTGTAAAAATAATATAATGCTTGCTTGACGTAAACTTTAATATATTTGGTGCTCGTTGATATGTGTTTAATCACATATCAATTTTCCTTATTAAAACAAGCTTAAATGGCTAAAAACAAATAGAAAATACATTGTATTTGTCTGTTTTGTTAATTGTGTTGTGTAGGAAAGAAATATATAAAAATAGACAAAAATAAACCCAAGAAGGACAAAAACGAGTATGAGATTAGAAGAGCATGAGAAAGCAGAGCTAAGAGCGTATTCATCTTTAATGGGCCAACCCGTACCCGTTTAATGGGCCAAGTCAGCCCATTAATGATAACAAACCTTAGCCTAAATATAAGCCTTTATCCAAGTTCAAAATACAAATCCAAATCCAATCCAATATCCAAAAGAAATAAACCAAGCCTAAGTATTAAGCCCAAACCCAAAATCTCTGATCCAAGTCAAAGTTACTAAAACACGGGTCAAATCTATTGTTTATCATCTTCCCTCTCATTTTCACCTACAACGGGTAAAACAGGTAAAACCATCTCATCCACACGCCCTCCTCTTTTAGAAGACCAACATGGCTCAAGTGTGACATCATTATCTGCCACGCTTGCAATCCTGAGGAATCCTATTGGCTAATGAGACGTGGAGCATGATCTAAGGGCTCAAATGATGGATTTAGAGTTTGTTAGCAATGAAGGGCTAAGATTGAAGCTGAAGAACGCTCTTTTCTCCTAGAAGCTTCTTCTCATCACTATAAATAGAAGATTAATTCACACAGTTGATATCTAGCTTTTAGTAGTATTTTAGCTTAAATTTTCAGCTTATTGTCTTTATATTGTAATTTCCTTTTTCAAAGCTTGTAATCTTTTAATCATTAATAAAATTGAAGTTTCCTTTTAAATTATGTTTTTACTTTTATGCAAATTCATTTAAGATGTGTTTTGAATTCACTTAATAAGCTCAATAATAAGCTAACACTTATTTAGTTAAGATAGCTTATAGCCTAACTGAATAAGCAGTTCCACTTAAATAATCTAAAAAGTCATAATAAGCTTAATTTGGATGATAAGCCAGACATGGATGGGCTTATGGGACCATACCAGCTTATGAAAATAAGCTGGAGCTTGTAGATTAAGCTCTAAAGAGTAAATTTAAGTCCTTGTTTAGAGCAGAGGACAAGGTACATTCTCTTTTACATTTTAGCTTAATTTCTTTTGTAGCTTATTAAATTGCTTAATCTGTGCTTATTAGTGTTTAAATGTGCTTAATCTGTGCTTATTAGTGTTTAAATGTGCTTAATCTGTCTAATTCTAGCTTATTATGTCTTAAATATCTAGCTTGCATCATTAGAATTAGCTTAATTTGAGTTTTAGTTAAAACTGCTCATATAGGAGTTAAAACTGCTTATTAGAGTAGCTTAATATATAGTGCTTATTTTTCCAAAGTTTTTGCTTATTTGTCCTTAAAATACTTAGATCTTAATATGTTTTAGCATTTTGTAGCTTAAAATGATCTTTCTTAGCTTAAAAATGGATTTACAAGTTTCAAATGGGTGCTTAGGATAAGAACTTAAATATAGTCAAATAGTGTGTAACCTGATTTTGGTACTCAATTAAGTTTTCATAAGCTCTAATTTAGTCAAAATGTTAGTTTAATTAAGCTTAGAATAGGTTTTGTTAAGTTTTCTAGTTTATTTTATCAAAATCTCAAGTCTGCTTGTCTAAATGATTTACTAAACTGCTTATTTGTTGGATTAATAGAAAGTTCGCTTAAGTTGTAGTTTTTTTATGTTCAAATGAGTTTCTAATGCATCATTGCACATTTGAGTCAATAGCTTTAAGAAAAGCCTTTAGAGTCTTTTTGATCAAAAGCAGTCTTGTAATGTTAGTTTTTAAGGGTCTGAATTTGCAGATCAAGTGAGGTCAATTCCTAGCTCAAGATAATTTAATTTTTGTTGAAATCAACTTATTGTAGTAAGTATTAAATCTGTTTTAAGTTTTCAGTTTGTCAAAAAGAATTTTTAAGTCTTAAAATTAAGCTGCAAAGAGGCATTCATCTCAAAAAGCCAAAAACATAAGCTTATTTCCTAAACCTATTTGCTTAATTCTAGCTTATTTGTGTAAATTGAGTCTAGTTCTTTATCTGTTTTTTTCTTTTAGCTTATACCTAGTGCTTATTCGTTCACAAATTTAGCTTAAAAGTTTTTCAAGAGTCCTTTAAACCCCCTTTTGGAGTAAACTGTCCTAATGTCTTTTGGAGCTTTTCAGTTTATTCTGTTGGCTTAATTCTAGTCCTTAGTGCTTATTAGGTCTAGTTTTAGGACTGTCTTCAGCTTATTAGTTTTCAACTTGCTTATTGAGTCCAATAAAAAGCTTAACAGTCTTGGCTAAAGCTAGCAGTCTTAACTATCTAGTTTTGCCAAACTGTCACTTTGAACTGTGATTTTTCTAGTTTAAAAATAAGCTCTAGTTTTAAGCCTTTCATTAAAATTGCTTATTTTTCTTTATTCTTTAGCTTTTTAAAAAAGAAAAGTAAAAAAAATGTTTAGCAAAAAGGGACAGTCACAGGACTCGAACTTGTGACCTCCCCCACACCACACACACCCCTTAACATTGCGGCCGTGGGAATTTTTCATTAGTACCTTGCACCATTTATTCCTTATAGATAGTTTAGGTTTAAGCTTATTTTGCTTATTTGAATTTTAACAGCTTATTGGTACAAGCTTTTTGATATGTTTTTCTTTGTAAACCTCAGAGTTAGCATCTAGTATTTTCATAAATTTTCTCAAAATTTTAGGATTAAGTTTAGTATTTTTAGTTTAATTTTTAGTCTTATTTTGTTTTAAAAATAGTTTTAATTAGTTTAAAAATTCAAAAAAATAATTTCTGTTTTTTAAAAATTAGTTTAATACATTTTAGTTTAAGAAATTTGCATTTTGAGTTTTTAGAGTTTTAATTTGTCATTTTTAGTTAATTAGTTAGTAAATTATATTTATTAATTAGTTTTTAATTGTTTTTAAATGTCGTTAGATTTTTTTTAATTGCCTTAATTCCTAGATTAACATGCCTTTATTTGCTTTCTCTTTGCGATATTAGGTTTAGAATTCAAAATCCAAAATATCGAATATTCAAGCACACGCGTATTCGAACCAGAAGACATGATTTTCAATATTCACGCTTCGTTGGGAAAACGACTCGGGAACGATTTGAACTTTATCCTTTCCTAAGGGTAATTTTCTCATCAATACTTTTTGGAAATATATTTTATTAGTGATTAGCTTATTACTCTTTCACAAGAGTAATTCACCTATTTGCTTATATTATATATATGGAAAAAGATCCTCTCATGTTCATTTGAACATGAGAGGTAATGTTTTGCTTTATCTGATTGTACATTTGATTATTGATAAATTAAATAGTACAATACTCATAAAGAGTAGAAGGAACATTACCTCTCATGTTCAAATAAACATGAGAGGATCCTTATCCTATATATATATACACTATAATTGAACGCGAAACAATTTTTGGCGCCGTTTTCGGGGAAGTGTGAAACGAATATCGCGCTAAAGTTTGAAGATTAGTGCATTGAAGACCCTTCCCCATGAAGTTTAGCGTTTTTTGGAGTGAATTGACTATATTTGTACCATTTTTTATGTGATTTTTCATTTTCTAAGATTATATAAAACTAAAAAAATATGCGCAAAGAGAATCATATTTTATTTTTCTCAGAGTTCTTATTTATTTGTGTGTGATTTATTAAACACCAAAACTTTACTTTCCTAAAGTATTTAATAATACGCTCGCCGCATGAATGAATAAATCGCGTGTCTGATTGTTGAAATCGGTCTCGTCCTGTTAGATTAACAAACTATAAGAGAGGTATAAGGAGGGTTGATCCTACGAACTTCGACCCGAAAGGAGAAGGTTTTTAAAATGCTTCGCTCTTACCCGCTCCTCCGCTTCTTTCTGCGTTTTTAGAGAGCTACCGTGGACTTTTGACTATCGGTTAAAAAATATTTTTCTTTTAGATTTATTTCTCTTATTTTGTTTCTAGTGCATGCGCACCCGCTCTTCATCGAATTTAATTGTTGAATCTTCTACGATTCCGAAGCGACGTAATCGTAGACGTTCCAAGCAAATAGTCGAACCCGAGCTTCGAACTATTATAGAGACTCCCATTGCTACTATGGCGGATACGCGTACTATGTCGGAATTACTCCAAGCACCCACCGAGGGTTACGGAGATGCGATTGTTCTTCCTCCTATACTTGCCGAAAATTTTGAGTTAAAAGTCGGGTTACTTACGCTAGTAACTTCGAGTCAATTTCATGGTTTTGAGAGGGACGATCCCCATTCTCATATTTGTTGGTTTAACAAGATCACTTCTACGCTTAAGTACAAGAATGTTCCACACGATGCTATCAAGTTGATGCTTTTCCCATTTTCTCTTAAGGGGGCAGCTCGAATTTGGCTTGAAAAAGAACCCCCTCATTCTATCCATACATGGGAAGATCTCGTTTCTAAGTTTGTGAATTATTTCTTTCCTCCTTCGAAGACTACGAATCTCAAGAATGACATCATGAATTTTTAGCAGAGGTTTGTTGAAACGTTTAGTGAGGCATAGGACAGATTTAAAGATCTCCTACGTAAATGCCCACACTACGGTTTTTCAGAATTACATAAAAGCGACACGTTTTACAATGCGTTGACACAATCCGATCAAGATTCTCTAAATGCAGCCGCCGGTGGTAATCTTTTGAACCGTACTCCTCGTGATGCTTTGACTATTATTGAGAATAAGTCGAAAGTTCTCACTTCAAGAAACAAACTAGTTGTTTCAAAAGCAAGTACTACTTCTTCTTCTACTCTCGCTTATCTACTAGAGATTACCACTCTTACTGATGCCGTTAAGGCTATGCTTCTTCAAAACAAGACTCCTTCACCAGCTCCCGTTAAAGCTATAGAAGAAATTTATGTTACTTATGGTGGACCGCATCCTTACTATGAGTATCTTGCTACCGATGGAAACACTTTTAATGCTTCTGCAGCCACATGGACCTACAACCAAGGAGGTCCCGGATACCTTCCTCAAGGAGAAACTAATTATCGTGCTAGCAATCAAATGAGACCACCCGCTTTTCCTCAACTGAATGTGCAAAATAATCAGAACTGGTACAATTAGAATCAAGGATACAATCAAAATCATTTCAATCAAGGAAATCAGAATTATCAAGCTCCGCTTAATCAAACTCAAGTTGGACCTTCGAATGATTTCTCAAAATACATGAAGACTAATGATGTTAATATGAGAGCTATGCAAAATCAAATAAACAATATGAAGGCAGAATTTAAGAATGAAGTCTAGACTACGATGAGGAATCAGAGCAATGAGTTAAAGAATGATATAAAGAACATGATGAGCAGTTTTTTTCAAATGCAAAGTCCCTCGGGTTTGGGATCACTTCCTAGTAATACCATCGCTAACCCGAGAATTGACTTGAAAGCTATTACTACCCGAAGTGGTGTTTCTTATGATGGACCTATGATTCTACCTACTTCTTCTCCTCTTCCGAAGGAAGTAGAACGTGAACCAGAGGCGACAAAGGACAAGGTGCAAACTACAAGTTTAGGAAGTACCGCACACGTCCAACCTCTGATTGTCCAAGTTCCTATTCCAGAGCATGATGTTGCTCCAAAGCCTAATCCTAAACCTTCGATACCTTATCCTTCAAGGCTTAATGACCAAAAGCTCCGTGAGAAAGCTAATAATCAAATGTTGAAGTTCCTTCAAATCTTTCAAAGATTACATTTCGACCTTAGCTTTGCGGATGCTCTTCTTCACATGCCTAAATTCGCTTCTACGTTTAAGAGTCTCCTTAGTAATACGGAAAAATTATTCGAATTAGCAAATACTCCATTAAGTGAGAATTGTTCGGCAGTACTCCTAAAAAAGTTGCCCAAAAAACTTAGAGACCCCGGTAAATTTCTTATTCCTTGTGATTTTTCGAAGCTAGATGAGTGCTTAGCCTTAGCCGATCTTGGCGCCAGCATCAACTTAAGGCCTCTTTCCGTATGGAAGAAGTTTTCACTCCCGGAACTTACCCCTACTCGCATGACTCTTGAGCTCATAAATCGACCAATTGCTTATCCGATTGGTGTTGCCGAAGATGTCTTTGTGAAAGTAGGAAAGTTTCATTTTCTGGCCGACTTTGTTGTAGTTGATTATGATGTCGATCCTCGGGTTCCCCTCATTCTCGAGAGGCCTTTCTTGAGGACACACTTCGAGATACTCCTATAAATATGATGTACACGGTGAAGAGTTCACTCTTCGAGTCAATGATGAAGCCATAACGTTTAATGTCGGACACACTTCGAGATACTCCTATAAATATGATGATGAATCGGTTAATCGAATCGATGTCATAGACGTTACATGTGAGGAGTATGCTCAAGAGGTGCTCAAATTTTTAGATAGTTCTAAGAGTGGCAATCCCACCCCGTCTTTAGATCCTATCATTACTACTTTTTCCCCCTCTCTCACTCCTTTTGAAGGAAGAGACTTCATTTTGGAAGAGATCGAGGCTTGTCTTACAAGTGATTCAATTCCACCGGGAATTGATGATGCCTACTTTGATCCGGAGGGAGACATTCTTCTACTTGAGAAATTATTAAATAATGATCCTTCATCTCCTCTCCTTTAAAAAGAGCTTAATTTTGAGGAACTTAAAATAGTAAAATCTTTTATTGATGATCCTCCGGAGCTTGAGCTCAAGGACCTACCTTCTCATCTTGAGTATGCATTTTTGGAGGGAACTAATAAATTACCCGTCATAATAGCTAAAAACTTAAAAGATTCTAAAGGTTCTAAAGTCACACAAGCGTGCCATCGCTTAGAAAATCTCCGACATTAAGGGCATTGACCCTTAATTTTGTACTCACAAAATATTAATGGAGGATGACTTTACACCGGCAGTCCAACATCAAAGAAGGATGAACCCAAAAATTCATGAGGTGATCAAAAAGGAAGTTATCAAACTCCTTGATGCCGAATTGATTTACCCTATCTCTGATAGTCTGTGGGTAAGCCTCGTTCATTGTGTGCCCAAAAAGGGAGGTATGACCGTTGTAATAAATGATGATAATGAGTTGATTCCTACTAGCCTAGTCACTGGATGGATTGTTTGTATTGATTACCGGAAGCTTATTGATGCTACTCGTGAAGACCATTTCCCGTTGCCTTTTATGGACCAGATGCTTGAACGTTTAGCAGGGAATGAATACTATTGCTTTTTAGATGGATTTTCCATTTACTTTCAGATTCCTATTGACCCACAAGACCAAGAGAAGACCACCTTCACTTGCCCTTATGGGATGTTTTCCTGCCGACGTATGCCTTTCGGCTTATGTAATGCTTCGGGCATGTTCCAAAGGTGCATGATGGCTATTTTTCACGACATGATCGAGGAAACAATGGAGGTCTTCATGGATGATTTCTCGGTCTTCAAGGATTCTTTCTCATCTTGCTTCTCCCGTTTAGACAAAATGCTAAAATGGTGCAAAGACACCAACCTAGTTCTAAATTGGGAGAAGTGCCATTTCATGGTCAAAGAGGGTATTGTCCTCGGCCATAAGATCTCTAAAAATGAGATTGAGATCGATAGGGCTAAAGTTGATGTAATAGCAAAGCTATCTCATCCCACTTTCGTCAAAGGCGTTCAAAGTTTTTTAGGTCACGCCGGGTTCTATCGTAGATTTATTTGAGATTTCTCTAAAGTCGCCCGACCGATGACCCATCTCCTAGAAAAAGACACCTCGTTCATCTTCTCAAAAGAATGTATTGAAGCGTTTGAAACTCTTAAAAAGAAATTAACAGAAGCTTCGATTTTAGTTACCCCCGATTGGGACCTACCATTAGAGATTATATGTGATGCTAGTGATTTTGTGGTAGGTGCAGTCCTGGGGCAACGTAAGACCAAACATTTTCAGCCTATACACTATGCGAGCAAGACTATGACCGATGCTCAAGCTCATTACACTACTACAGAGAAAGAATTATTAGCCGTAGTGTATGCTTTCGAGAAATTCCAGTCCTATTTAGTCTTGTCGAAAACCATAGTGTATACGGACCAATCGGCTCTCAAATATCTTCTTGCTAAGCAAGATGCTAAACCGAGATTGCTCCGGTGGATTTTCCTACTCCAAGAATTTGATGTCATTATTCGTGATAAAAAAGAGCAAGGAATCTCGTGGCCGACCACTTATCAAGACTAGAAAATCCTCATCAAGGTGTTCTCTAGAAGAAGGAAATTAATGAAACATTTCCTCTCGAGACCCTCAAAATGATATCTTTTCATGGTGATTCTAGTACCCTATGGTTTGCCGACATTGCAAATTACCATGCGGGGAATTTTGTAGTAAAAGAGATGTCATCCCAACAAAAGAAAAAATTCTTTAAGGATGTGAAGCATTATTTTTGGGATGATCCCTACTTGTTTAGAATTTGTGCGGATCAAGTGATTAGACGATGTGTTTACGGCCAAGAAGCCATTGATATCCTCACGGCTTGCCATAATGGATCCACCGAGGGACATCATGGTGCGAACTACACCGCTAAGAAAGTTTTTGATTCTGGCCGACGATTTATCGTGATGCCCATGACATGGTAAAGTCATGTGACTCATGTCAACGTCAAGGCAAAATCTCGCAAAAAGACGAAATGCCCTTAAAATGCAATTCAAGTTTGCGAGATCTTTGATGCATTGGGCATTGACTTTATGGGCCCGTTCCCGTCTTCTCGAGGGAACAAGCACATTCTCGTGGTCGTTGACTACTTGACTAAATGGGTTGAAGCGAAAGCGCTCCCCACTAATGATGTCCGAGTCATCGTAAAATTTTTAAAATCTCTCTTTGCCCGATTTGGAACTCCTCGTGCTATAATTAGTGATCGTGGTACTCATTTTTGCAATGACCAATTCGCAAAGGTCATGCTTAAGTATGGAGTTACCCATCGTCTTCTGCGTATCATCCACAAACAAGTGGACAAGTAGAGGTTTTAAATTGTAGTTTGAAACGTATTTTGGAAAGGACCGTAGGCGAAAATCGTGCTTCATGGTCTGATAAGTTAGTTGATGCTTTATGGGCCTTCCATACCGCATTCAAGACACCCATCGGTTGCACTCCTTATAACCTGGTGTACGGAAAGGCTTGTCATCTTCCTGTCGAACTTGAACACAAGGCATATTGGGCCTTGAAGCATTGCAATTTTGATCTCAAGTCCACGGGTGATCACCGGAAAATTCAAATGAATGAATTAAATGAACTCCGGGATCAAGCCTACGAGAAATTTTTAATCTACAAAGAGGAAACGAAGAAGATTCATGACTCCAAGATTAAGAACCGTGTTTTCAACGTTGGTGATCGAGTTCTTCTCTTCAATTCTCGATTAAAGATTTTCTCGGGCAAGCTCAAAACCTGTTAGACAGGCCGTTCACCGTTACTCAAGTTTTCCCTTATGGTACCGTCGAGTTATCTCAAACCGACAAACCAAACTTCAAGGTGAACGGTCATAGACTCAAACATTATTTTGGAGGGGACATACCACCTATGGTTGTCCCGGATCTCCAAACCTTTCCTGTGGACCACTAAATTCGAGGTCGAGTCAGGCTCGTGACTCGGTTAACAAAAACAAGCGCTTCTCGGTTAACAAAAACAAGCGCTTCTCGGGAGGCAACCCGTGTTTCTATCTTCTTTTTCTATTTTCTAATAAGTGTGATGTGAGGAGGCTCGCCTCTTCCTTTCTCGTGTTTCGTGGATTGTGTTTTATATTCAGGATTGACCAGATTATGAAGACTCTCGTGCTCGTGGTTTTGTCCATCGTTCACTCAAGCTTCAATCCTTATCATGCTTATATATGGGAATCCGATATCCTAAGATCTTATTGACTAACGTTTATCTATTAGCATAATTAATAAACGGCTTTAGATTTACGTAGAGACCCTTTAAACATTGAGGGCAATGTTTAGTTCTAGTATGGGGGGTATCTATCGATTTGATCTTACTTGCATTTGCCTTGTCTTTACGTAACCCCATTTTGCCACCAAAAATACCAAAAATATGTGATTTTATGCCAAAATTTAAAAAAAAATTCAAAAATAAAGTAAGTGTTTTGACACGATTTTTTGACTTTCTAATGGTGAGAACAAGAATAAATTTTGACTTGATCGAGCATGTTGCACTCTAGCTTGCCCTTTAACCTATATAAATTAAATCTTTTGCTAGTCTTTTATACAAGAAGCTTTAAAAAGCGAATTCTAGCTTGAAAAAGCCAAGAGTTTGCAAGTTTCCATAATAGACTTTAAATATGCAAAGCTTGATTTTATTAGATTAAGCATTCGCGGATATTTTTATTAAAGATTTTAAATTTGCGAAGAACGAAAAATGATAGAGTTTAATATAAGTTAGATGCTAAGCGTAGAGTAGTTGGATTTAGAGGCTAATTGTGGCTTTTGCTCCCACTAGCTTAATAAACGTTATATAATTGTTAAATAAATAAAGTTACTTTGGTTTTTGCGATTCTTAGTTTAAATCCCTTCGTAGAGATTCCTTCTGGTGAATTTAAGGTACACATCAAGGTTTTGTCAATGTTGTGGGGAAATAGGCTACCAATTCCTTACGGCTCACTACCATTGTCTAGGTAGTTAAAAGACCACATGACTTGAAATTTGGCTATAATACTAATAATAATAATAATAAATCCGAGACTGATAAAAGTTTTCTGGACCATGGTCAGCTCGCATACCGATGTGGCAGTTTTCAAAAAGGTCGAGGATCCCCTGGTCGAAATAAGACTTCTGGACCATGGTCGGCTCGCATACCGATGTGGCAGTTGTTTAAAGGACCGAGGGATAATAATGTTGCAATAATAATAATAATAATAAATCCAAATTTTGACTTTGGGGTTATCTAAATAAAGCCACCGTCTCTAGACTCGTAGATGAGTTGCTTCAGATGAAATAAAAAGGATAACCCCTAAATCATGTGAAATTAGAACTTTAATGTGGACCTTATTCTCACCATATCGTCTCTTTAGGAAAGGATTTCAAACTAATTATGGTCTAAACCGGGTTTACTTTATATGAATAAGGACATAATTTATTTGTCGCCAATAATAAAAATAAAATCTTTAGAGGATTTAGGAATAAGGGAGCGAAAAGTAGCTATGCGTACACAATTAGCATTTATGAGTAGTGTTAGCATCTTAACTTGTATTTAACAATGATTTCATTTTTAAGCTTGGTTTGGGGCGGGTGAAAAATCGAGGACGATGAATTTATCCTTAAGGACGCTATTTATAAGTGTTTCTTGTTCCGTGATCCTAAAAGTTATAATTAAATAATGAAAGTCAAACATGTTGTCACTTGTGAAAATAAAAAAAATAAAAATAAATAATATATACTTACACATATATATATTGTTAGGATCTTAAACTAGATAGATCTTCTAGCCTATGTGGTTGTATAATACTTATGTAATCACAAGTATATACGTGAGAGACTCTAACAATTGTTTAGGCGGAAACTAAACAACGTAATATAAAGATGTGTATTTATATCATTGCGTGAGGACACGGCAATAGCATAGTATGGGAGATTTTGATATGTGTTTAATCACATATCAGTTTTCTTTATAAAAACGAGCTTAAATGACCAAAAACAAATAGAAAATACATTATATTCGTCTGTTTTGTTAATTGTGATGTGCAGGTAACGGATATATCACAAAGAGACAAAAATAAAGCCAAAAGGACAAAACCGAGCACGAGATTGGAAGAGCATGAGAAAACAAAGCCGAATGCGTATTCATTTTTAATGGGCCAACCCGTACTCGTTTAATGGGCCAAGTCAGCCCATTAATACTTGAAATATATAAACCTTTGCCAAAATATAAGCCTAGTACAAATCCAATCCAATAACCAAATCATACCAGCCCAAGCCCAACAAATGGATCCAAGTCAAATATACTAAAACACGGGTCAAACTTACTGTTCATCTTCCCTCTCATTTTTTTATACTGCAACGAATTAACATGTACGGGTTAATACTTTCCACCCTCCCACGTGCTCCATCCTTTCTAGAAGACCGACGTGGCAAGGTATTACATCAATTTTTGACACTATGGTAATCCCAAGGTGTCCTATTGGCTGAGAAACGTGGAGGCAATCTAAGGGCTGAAAAACGCTGGATTAGAGTTTGTTGAAGATCAAGGGTTGTGAATGGATGTTTAGGACGCTCCTCCTCATCTAGAAGCTTCTCTTCCTGCTATAAATAGAGATAGGATTTCACACAATGTTAATCTAGCTTTTAGTGTATTTTTAGCTTAAACTTTAGCTTAATGTAATTTTACTTATTGTATTCTCCTTTTAAGTTTGTCAAAGTTTTTATCATTAATAAAAGTTCATTTGCTTTTTAAATTTCGTGTTCAATTTATGTATGCAATTTAAAATGTGTTTGGATATGACTTAATAAGCTCAATAAGCTCTGATTACCTTAAAAAGTTAATACTTATTCAGTTAAGCTTGCTTATAGCTTAACTGAATAAGCTATGTCACTAAAATCACCTCACAAAGTAAATTTAAGCCAGTAATGGATGATAAGCCAGAAATGTAAAGGCTTATGGGACTATACCAGCTTATGAAAATAAGCGTGAGCTTGTAGATTAAGCTCTAAAGAGCATTTATTAGTCCTTGTTTTGAGCAAAGGACAAGGTATGTTCCATTTTCTCTATTTAGCTTAATTTCTTATTTTGCTTATCAAACTGCTTATTGTGTGCTTAATATAGTTTATTTGTTCTTATTCAGTCTTAATATAGCTTAATATGTCTAGTTTATAGTTTAGATTTAGCTTGTTTTGAGTTTTAAATAGAATTTGTCCAATTCAAAGTTTAATCTGCTCCTTAACTTAACTTATTATTTAGTGCTTATTTTTCTAAAGTTTTTGCTTATTTGTCCTTAATAATCATAGATCTCAATCTGTTTTAACATTTTGAAGCTTAATAATGTCTGTTTTACCTTAAAATAGGATTTACATGTTTTAAAGGGGTGTTTGGGTTAAGGAACTTTAACATGGTAAATTAGGTGTAATCTATTTTTGGTTATCATATTAGATTGCAAAAGCTCTTATTAAGTTTGAAAACAAGTTTTCATAAGCTTAGAATAGAAATTGTTAAGTTTTGTGGTATGTTTCATCAAAAGCTCTTATTAAATTTTCTGACATTAGGGGCATTTTGGTAATTTTGCACTTGTTCTGATTTTAGGGTTTTACAACTTGCGTTGTGGATTTTGTGATCAAACCTAGTTTCTAATGCATCATGATGCATCTGTTTTAAGTTAGTTGTCTTTGGAATAGTTTTTTTAAAACATTTTGGACCTAAATCTGTCCTTAGTGCAAGATTTTGGTCAGTTCTTAGAAGTCTAGTAAGGCAAAACTTTGGAGGTCAGTTCTAGCTTAATTTTGATCATTGTTGGTTATATTTAGCTTATTGTAAGCTATTCTAAATCTGTTTCAAGTTTGCGGCATTTCAAAATCATTGTTGAGTCTTAAATTTTAGTTGCAAAAAGTCATTTTAACTCAAAAAGTTTAAAAACAAGTAGTGTAAAACTGCCATTTTCATTTTAACTTTTCAAGCTTCTTTCCTAAACTTATTTGCTTAAGTCCAACTTATTATAGTTATTTGAGTCTAGATCTCAATTTGTTTTCATGTTTTAGCTTATTCAAGGTGCTTATTAGTTCTGATTGTAAGCTGCAAATTGTGGTCAAGTCCTTTAAAAGCCTTTTTAAGTCAAACTGTCTAAGTAAGTCTAGTTGTTTTTTAGCTTATTTTTAGTCCTTGGTTCTTAATGAGTCTAGGTTAGGGTCTGTTTTGGCTTTTTGGTCTTTAATTTAGCTTATTAGTCTATTTAGTGCTTATTAAATCCAAACAATCTTAGCTAAAAATCAAATCAGTTTTAACTAGAAAACTGTCCTTTTAATTATTCTAGCTTAATAATAAGTTCTGGCATTAAGTCCCTTTATTAAATTTGCTTATTTTTCCTTAATCTTTAGCTTTTTCAAAAAGAAAAAAATGTTTTATAAAAAGGGACAGTCACAGGACTCGAACCTGTGACCTCCCCCTCAACACACACACGACTTACCATCTGCCCTTGGGACTTTTTCAGTTATATGATAGTTTCTTTTATGCTTTATACTTGTTTAAATTTTAGCTTATTTAGCTTATTGATTTTTCCCAGCTTATTGGTAATAGCTTTTTTATTTATTTTTCCTTGTAAACCTCAAAAATGGTATCTAGTATTTTTATAAATTTTTAGGATTAAGTTTAATAGTTTTAGTTTAATTTTTAGTTATAAAAATTGTTTTATTAGTTTTAAAAATATAAAAAATATATATAATTTCTGTTTTAAAAAAAATTAGTTTTTTGCATTTTAGTTTAAAAAATTTGCCTTTTGAGTTTTATTTTATCATTTTTGGTTAATTAGTTACTTTTAGTTATTAATTAGTTGTTAAATGTTTTAAATGTTTTTAAGAATTTTAAATTTCCTTTATCTCTAGATTAGCGTGCCTTTGTACGCTTTCCCTTTGCGTTAGTAAATTTAGAATCCAAAATTTAAATTATCGAATATTCAAGCACCCGATCACAAACCGAAACAAGATTCTCAATATTCACGCTTCGTTGGTAAAACAACTCGGGAACGATTTGAATTTTATCCTTTTCTAAGGGTAATTTTCTCATCAATACTTTTTGAAAATATATTTTATTAGTGATTAGCTTATTACCCTTTCTCAAGAGTAATTTGTCTATTTGCTTATATTATATATATACTATAACACGTAAGATCAGTCAGAATCTGGTCGAAAAAAGGGAGGGGGGAGATGTATGTGTGGAGGCTAGGTTAGAAAATGAGGAAACCCTAGCACACTAACTATATATATCCAAAAGTATAAAAAAATATAGCAAGTGTAGTATAGTTTAGGGTAAAAGTTGTAAATATTTCCATATGGACTTAAAGTGTAATTTTAGTAAAGTATTGGTTCGGGACTCGTTTGGGCTAGTTAACGGATGATTCAAAACACGAAAATTGCGCCGTTGAGTTCAAAATAATTTTTCCACGAAAAGTGAGTATTTACATGACTAGTATTTTATAAATGTTTTTATAAAATATATTTAAAATGGTTATTATTTATTTGTGTAGCCATCAGTTAGCTTGGGCAAGCTTTGTCTGTAAAAATGAAACTTTAATTTAAACATTCGCGTTTTTAAATAAACACTTTTGAATAAAATATTAAATAATTTATTAAATATTTTTATTTAATAAAAAGTGATAATTAAATATAAATTTAATTATTTTTGTGTCGGTACGCGTTGTGTGCGGTTTTCAAAAGTTTACGAGGGTATTTTAGTCATTTTCTGCTTGGTTTCGAGTCTCGGGTAAAACTGAAAAGTTGTTCGGAATGTCGTTTTATGTCATATGCTATTATACCCCATAATTAATAACTCATTTTGGCAGGTTGTTTTTGATAAGTCAACTTAGGAATAACATTTATCTTCTCATTTTCAAGTCAAATAAGTTTGAAAAATAAATTTTGTAAATGAGAAATATGCAATAATAGTTATGATATATTATTAAAATAAGTTCCGAAAAATTACCGATTACGCGGTAAATCGTTTTTATACGACAATAAAGGTCAAAAAAAGTCAAAAAGTCAAGTCGGACCCAAAAAGTCAAAGGGTAAAATAGTAATTCAAAGTTCTAAAAATTGTCGGTTGTCACATTACCTACCCCTTAAAGGAATCCCGTCCCGGGATTCGATTTGTGTTAACCGATTGTGTGACCAAGAAAAGTTTTGAGGTTTAATAAACCAGTTATAGACATGACGTTAATACTCTATTTAGCAAAATTCGACGTTTTGACACCTCTTAATATACATACATTTTGGCTAGGTTTGACCAGGATATAGAATCCATCAAATGAGTATTTTAGAAAAAATATCATTACAAGTTTTGTGGTTGATATAAACGCGTAATAAAGAAAGTCTCTTAATAGTGAAAATATCAAAAGGAGGAAAGTGTAGGCGCGGGGGTATGTCTATATAAGGGTTTAAATGTTTAAGGGCAGAGTCTTAGTTTCTGATATCTGTAATGTTCGATGATTAATATCGGACGAGGCTAATGAATGTAAGTATTCAACTTACTTAGGACGTACGAGGATGTATCGTGACTCAACTTACCGTAAGCAAACGATGCGAATAAAGTATAATCGAACAACCCTAACCGCGACCTAATAAATAAACGCGCGTTAGGACGAGAAATAATAAAAATAACGAAACGTTGTACACAACGTTTAATAATGAAATAGACAACCATATATGTTTGTGCTTTAGTTTAGTCAACAAAATGTGTTTTTACGAACTCATTAAGTTTATGAAGATGTTACGACGTTCTTACAAAAAGTTACTATTTATAGAAAGTTGTCATTTTAGGAAAGTTTTTAGTTTCGGGACGTTAATAGTATCCCCTAATTTAATCGTTTCCATATTTCCAAAAACGAACTAGTGAAACCCTAGCGTCTAACCAAAATCCTTAGCTCGCTAAATATATATATAAAATACTCTTCAGCGAGAGAGAAGAACGGAGGGATGCGAGTTGCACCGTACATCAATCTGATGTGAGCGTCTTCGCTTCTCATACTCATAGACAGAATGCACAACGAAAGATGGTCTGTTCTTATCTCTAATCCAGACTCATTAAGTTATAATGAATACATTAGTCATCCATTGTAAAACGCTCTCACCTGTCTATCAAACCTGATACTACTCATCATACCTCACTACCTACGATAGGTCTAGGAACTATCATCACTCTTATATAAAAGCGTGATTCAATACACACTTAGCTTACTCATCCAGAACACTTGATTAACATTATCTCGAGACACATCTGAGTCTGACGCGACCCTACTACGAGTTATCTACATAGCAGGTGATGCGCTACTCAGGAGTCATCGTCTAAAAAGTGTCAACGAATCAGTATAGGACCATCTAGGCACAGATCGTTCTTGGCGACTGGCTCTTGTACATCTAAGACTTTCGTCGCGAGATAAGCGACGGACTCATAGATTTATATATTGAATATATATATATATATATATATATATATATATATATATATATATATATATAAACTTGCTATATTTAGAAATGACCAACGACAACGACTTATCATTTTTAGAAAATTCCTAAACCTTCGTTTTAATATTAAGAAGTTCCACGAATATTTTCAAAGACTTTCGGCACTTAATAAACCCTTCGAAACACTTTTAAACGTCCGTTTACCCTCATTTAAAACTCGGACCAACAACTATATTTTTATAAATCACCCATTGACTTGACCATAAACTTGACCATAACATCGTCATATTTTTTTTTCAAACTATCCAAAAATTCTTTTACGCCAAAACTAATCGACCAAAACCACTATAATACTAGCCTAACCTCATCGCCATCTTTGTTGCAACTCACACATCTCACATACTCTCAACAAGAACAAATATATATCCGAAATCATCAAAAATCTTTATTAAAATAATTATTCATTTTAATCATTTGAAAATCATAGCACAAACATATGGAGTCTCGAATCAAAAGTATAAGAATACATAGCAACAATAACTATAACAAATGGTGATGGAATGCGGAGAGTGAGGACTTCGAGAAACAATATCCCCAAAATAAAGGTCAAAAAATAAGAAGAGCTCGCGAGAGAGCTTATGTGATAGGCGGTGGAATATTGCACGCAGTCGTTAGTTCCAGGATGAATCAAATTCATTAGCTCAAGAGTGCACAAGTCAGTTAGCTCCACAAACAGTTCATGATCATAAGGATTTGTAACAACAAAAGTAATAACTTAAGAATGAGATAAGGTAGCTTTAAGTGAGGCCTTAAAATTCTGCTGAGCGGTAAGACACGGTCGCGTTTCTAGATCTTTTTAACGGCTTCCGGTGATTTTCAGGTTAGAGTTCATACTCGTGTCATATTGGATACCATTAAGCCCACTCATTTATAATTTATTATTTGCATAAAGAAGCGTCCTAATTTATGTAAATAATGAATTGATAAACTTATGGTTCTGTGATTTACAATTTATTTATTTAAACGAAGAGGGGTCCCAATCCTTTCAAATAAAGAGATCATAAATCATCCTACTTAATAATTTTCGATGCAATACGCGTACTCACATAATCTTTAAGGTGGTGGATGACATGACGATGCCGGTGCTCTAATGAGTATGGAACGAGTGTTTAAAACTCGTCTTCGGAGATGGGGAGTAAAATAATCAGGGAAGATCGACATAGAGTTCAAAATAGTTGAAGAGTTCAAAATAGTCGATGAGTACACGGTAAAAGTAAATAAGATAAAGATCTTTATGAACGAGTTTACATAGCAATTATCATATTAAACCTACTGTTACAAGTCCCGCCCATACAAGACTTGTAATACTTAGATTCATACATAATTCTATGTAAACAAAACTGTGACGGGTTTCGTGTAAAACGATATTGTATAATGTTATGAAAAATAAGTTCGAGACCATTGCATCGATCACAATGTCTTAGACAAATTTTAAAGACCATTGTGTCATCCACAATGTCTTAGAAAAATTTAATATTTATATAGACAACTTCCATATAAGTAAATAGAGGAATATACGTAAGGCGAACGTAAACCGTGGAGAAAAGATACCCGCAAAGAAAAGATAACCACAGCGAAAAGATAACTGCAGAGAAAAGATAATCGCAGAGAAAATATAACCACAGAGAAAAGACAAGCGTAAGTTCATAGGAAAAACACGTATAAGACACACATAAAAGCACGTAAGGATCACATACTGGTTATAGACCAAACCTAGATATTCTACCTAGTTCTCTATAACCTTGGCTCTGATACCAATCAGTCACACCCCCAGACGGGGCCTGGGCGGAATACGTGTCCGAGGGCGTGACGTCATAATATACATCACACAAAGCACGAGAGAACGACAACTAATTTAGTTTGCGGAAGCGAAATTTAGTTTTGAAGATCATAACTCGTTGCAATATTTAAAAATAGATAAGTTTTACAAGATTTAAAAGAAATTAAACATTTGCGGAAGCGAAATTTAGTTTTGAAAAGACAATGAGTATGAATGATAATAAAGTCTTGAATGATGCTATCATATTGCATGTAGACTCCACATAGCACGTCAAGAAGTCCAAAGCTAAACACCTGAGAAAAACATGCCAAAAACGATTAACATAAAGTTGGTGAATTAATAGGTTTAAGTAAAACATTTACGAAAAATCAAAAAGCTTTAAGTGAATACTGCCTTACTCGCAGATTCATAAAAAGTATTTAGTAATCAGAAACCTTCAACCAAAGTAGTATGGACCACAAGACTTTAAAACGTATGCGACAATTATAGGAGATATAACTTCACATAAAAGGGGAAGGGGGTATTTACGTTGCACTAAGCTCATGACACCGAAGCTAATAGGAAGGTAGCATGTACATTGCTATAAATTTGCTTTCCCTTACAAGTGTCTGACCAAAGACAACCTAGCCAATTTCGACATGACATATATCCATTTGTTCTTGGCAAACTCGAACTAGTAAGTGCTTCTTACCCGGATAGGGATAATTAGTCCCAATAGATCTATTTATTCACTCGCGCTCACTTAACCAATAGGACGGTTACAGTAATTAACGGTTCATGATCATTTAGGAAATAGTGGTCTCAACGCTACTTAGGCAACATGTAAACAGGGAAAATCTCACGTAAAGCACTTGTGTCCAAAGTAAAAGAAATTAACGTATTCGTAAAAGTTTAATGTACTTATATCAATAAATAAAAAGAGTGTGATATCAATCGTGTAACAAGTTTGAAATCAACGTATACGAGTTTGAAATTTAGTAATGTAAACAAGTTTGTAAACGAGCATGTTTCTCACACCAAAGGTATAAAACATTTATCCAAAACGAGTAAAAGTGAGGCTATGAACTCACCTCGATGTTGCAGAACAATTGGCAGAAATGAAAATATTAGACAAAACACAACGAAAACCAGAACGACTCGACCAAGAAGATGCAGCTTATCTTAACGGCTATGTCCCACTAATTTAGGATGGTGAATTTGATTTTTCCGATGGATGAGTACATCAACGCGACACGTTGATAAAGGATTGAGGTTTCAAGTTGTAAGAGTTTGGTGGTTGGTTAAATAAAATAAATCGAAAGGTAAAAGCAAAGTATGTAATATATTCCGTATTTATTACACTTAAAAGACAAGAAAAATGTATAATACGTGGCGCGTATTATATATAATAAAAAGGAAGACGAGAAAGATAAATATTCGAAGCATATAATATTTCGCAAGTATTTCATAAGAAATGTGAGAAAAATAATTGTAACAATATAATTCGACACGTGTTCGGAAATCATCAAATAATTTAATAGAGAGTTCTCGTTTAGAAGTAACACACGTTTTAAAGTTATGAATTAGATAAATGATGTTTTTAAAGTTTTTACAAAAGTTATTATTTTGTTTATTAGTTGAGAATTATAAAATAATATTTTATAATTTAGTATTTTGTTACGCGTTTTAACTAAACTAGTTGTTTCGTTGTGAAAGTATAGTTTTCGTTCATTTACCGGTTTATTGTATCATTACAAATTAATAATCTTAATACTACATCTCGTTCTTTTATCGGTTTTCTAAAATAATAGAAATTTTAGTGAAAAATACTAAGTATAGAAATTTTTAGAAATTTTGACATGACCTATTCGTTTATACAACGTTTCCCATTTTTACAAAACTCATCGTTTTCCACTTTAATCAAATTTATGTTACAAAATACGTGCTTTTCAATACATATCTAAACTAGACAAAATAAATAACAATATATAGTAAAACCAAACACACCCTTAAGAGGCTGTTAAACAACAAACCAAACACCCCTGTTGGCTGTTAAACCCAGAACCAAACGCCCCAACTGGGATATAAAACACAGATCCAAACGCCCCTTTATGGGCTGTAAAATCAGCAAACAAACACACCCTTTTCGGCAGTTTACACGCAAAAACAAACACCCTTTTATCGCTATCAAACCAACCCGATTCAAAAGATCAAAACAAGAAAAAGGAAATAAGCTAAAATAAACAAAACCATACTTTATTTAGTTAGTATAAAATAAAAGTAACCATCTAAACTAAAAAAAGAGTTAAAGTGGGGGGAGGTGTGCCGGTTGTGTTGTTGGTGATGATGGTGGCGGCTCGCAGTGGCGGCTGTGACGATGACAACGAGGGGATGGTGATTGCGGTGGTGATACGAAGGTGGTGGTGGCTGGTGTCGGTTGTGGAGATAGCAGCCTGGTGTGGCTGAGGGTGTGTTCGTGAGGATTGGGTATGTAGCGGGGCATAGGTCGGAGGGGCTCTGCGGGTGGTGTAGTGTGAGTGTATATAGACATGATGGGTTGTGCGCGGAGTGGGGTGTGGATGGTGGGATTAACTGCGTAAGGCGCAGGTCTGGTCTGAGAGTGTGTAGAGAGATGGATGGAGGATGAGTTCACAGTGAGTACATATTAGATAGACACAGCGTATTGGTGTTGGAGACGGTAATTAACGGATAGAGATAGAGATTTTCGGAGCCGTGTCGAGAGGATCGGTTCTGGGAGAGATGGGGGTGACTAAGGTGGTCACGGTGGCGGTAGCACATGGGCGATGGTGGTGGCCGTCGTCGGTTGGGAGATGGGGGTGACGAGGTGGTCACGGTGGCGGTAGCAGTGGCGTGGTGGTGGGGTGTGGGCTGTCGCCGGAGTTTGGTCGGAATCTGGCCAGAAAAAGGGAGGGGATGAGATGTATGTGTGGAGGCTAGGTTAGAAAATGAGGAAACCCTAGCACACTAACTATATATATCCAAAAGTATGAAAAACATATAGCAAGTGTAGTATAGTTTAGGGTAAAAGTTGTAAATATTTCCACAGGGAATTAAAGTGTAATTTTAGTAAAGTATTGGTTCGGGACTCGTTTGGGCTAGTTAACGGATGATTCAAAACACGAAAATTGCGTCGTTAAGTTCAAAATAATTTTTCCACGAAAAGTGAGTATTTACATGATTAGTATTTTATAAATGTTTTTATAAAATATATTTAAAATGATTATTATTTATTTGTGTAGCCATCGAGTATCACATGCAAGCTTTGTCCGTAAAAATGACACTTTAATTTGAACATTCGCATTTTTAAATAAACGCTTTTGAATAAAATATTAAATAATTTATTAAATATTTTTATTTAATAAAAAGTGATAATTAAATATAAATTTAATTATTTTTGTGTCGATACGCGTTGTGTGCGGTTTTCAACATATTGCGAGGGTATTTTAGTCATTTTCTGTTTGGTTTCGAGTCTCGGGTAAAACTGAAATGTTGTCCGGAATGTCGTTGTATGTCAAACGCTATTATACCTCATAATTAATAACTCATTTTGGCGGGTCGTTTTTGATAAGTCAACTTATGAATAACATTTATCTTCTCGTTTTCAAGTCAAATAAGTTTGAAAAATAAAATTTGTAAATGAGAAATATGCAATAATAGTTATGATTTATTATTAAAATAAGTTCCGAAAAATTACCGGTTACGCATAAAATCGTTTTTATACGACAATAAAGGTGATACGACCCTGTTCGGGGTTGTATCAAGATAGGGCATCACTTTTAGCGTGTGCTTGCTCCTTAAGAATGAAGAGAAGAAGAAGAGATATATTTGCACCACTATAGCGTGTGCGGGCTCCGTAAAAAAGAAGAGAGAAACTTAGAGATTGTTCTTTAACTTGATTGATTATAATAAAAGAGTACAACGACTATTTATAATAGCTAAATGGGCCATAGGCCTATTATGGGCTATTATGACCTTCCTAAACAAATAGTCAAACATATTAAATACTTTCCTAATACGACTCAACATATATCCTAAACATAAATAACACATATCCTAAACATAAATACGACTCAACACATATCCTAAACATAAATAACTCTGATAGTTATCTAAACCGTAGACGTATCATTCCCCCACTCCTTTATAATCACCTTGTCCTCAAGGTGTTGTCTTGAAGAGATATTTATTCCAGGATTCCATATTCTTCTTTGGATTTCAACCTTCATCTTTTTCTTCTTTATGTGCTTGTCATTAAAATGCATCAACAACGGAATAAAAAGTGTAGGGTAGAAACAACATGTTGGACTTCTTTATCAACCCATTTATTAATTTCATTTTCACCAACACCTATAACCCCATTGCCTTCCAACACCTTTGGTTCGTCATTGTTTGGCTCATCGGTCACACCTACCACTTTCACGTCATCTTGTTTACCATCGTCTTACACCTTCATTTCCAACTCACTAGCTTGATCTCGTGCATCATTATCATTAGGGTAGTCAATTTTATGAGCTAGAAACATGTGCTCAACTTCAATATAGGCAATATCATCATTGTTAGTATTATCATTCCCTTCAAAAACTTGATGATCTTCGACATTCTTACGTTCTTCATCTTTAACGTTTTCGATCTCTTGACCATTAACTTTTTTTACTTCTTGTTTATTCTTCACGTCAGGGTCTTCTTGATCACCATCATTAGTATCAACGACCTGATTATTTTTGTCACCAAAAAGAGCCTTGAACGCATCACTCCTTTTTGAATAAAGTCTCAATGAAAGCACCAATTGATACGACCCTGTTCGGGGTTGTATCAAGATAGGACACCACTTTTAGCGTGTGCTTGATCCTTAAGAATGAAGAGAAGAAAAAGAGATAGATTTGCACCACTATAGTGTGTGCGGGCTCTGTAAGAAAGAAGAAAGAAGCTTAGAGATTGTTCTTTAACTTGATTGATTATAATGAAAGGGTACAACGAGTATTTATAATAGCTAAATGGGCCATAGGCTTATTATGGGCTATTATGAGCTTCCTAAACAAATAGTCAAACATATTAAATACTTTCCTAATACGACTCAACATATATCCTAAACATAAATAACACATATCCTAAACATAAATACAACTCAACACATATCTTAAACATAAATCTTTCTCGTCATCTTGTAAACCATCCTCTTACACCTTCGTTTCTAACTCACTAGCTTGATCTCGTGCATCATTATCATTAGGGTAGTTAATTTTATGAGCTAGACATCTGACATGACACTTCTAGAATAAATTTATTGACTTTCCTATACGACTCACACATACTCCTAAACATTAAATAACTTGATATATACTAAAACCATGGGTGTATCAAAAAGTGACCAAAATGATGATTTTTAGAATTAATGTTTAATTAAATATAAAAGTTATGTTTTTTATAAGATCATTTAGTACTTTTTATTTAAAACTTATAAAGTACAGTATTGAATATGAACTTCTTTTCAAATCATTCTACTTTTGAGAAAAAAAGTTTTAGAAATAATTGTAGCCAAGTTTACTCTTCTCTTCTTTTTTCTTATCTTAAAAAAAAAATTTAAACACAAATTTATTTTATTTTCTATTCACTTCTTTTTCACTTCTTTTCATTATAATGTTAGCAAAGTTAGAAACATTGCAAGGCACCTTTATTTGTAAACTGGATTATTTATTTAAACATTATGAATCTAACTGTTAATAAAAGAAGCTTTATAAAAATTGATTTGTTAATAAATTGTTTAAATAATGGACACGATGCCCTAAATAATAATCAACGACTCCATCTTCAGCATTAATTCTATAAAAAAACCACACAAACTGCAACCTTACAAAATAAAGCAATACAAACACTAGCGATTGATGATTTTTCATTTTTTTTCAACAATTAGATCAAACGAAACAACATTCAAAATCGAATTATAATGATTCAAGATTGTCAATATAAAAAAACCCTCAATATTTATGAACCCAAAAACCCTAATCAATTGAAAAACCTATCAAATCTACCTATATAGTGATCAAATCAATTGATGTTATGTTCAAAAGCATTCATTCACAAGGTTTGTGATGATTATGATACACGTATATCTACTATTTTAATTTTGTATTTTTTCTAAATTTTATGTTCAAATTGTATCTGTTAATAATAATAATGTTTCAAACAAATTGATTTTAAGTATCGAAACTTTGAAATAACGTTTAAAATACACATGATTTCAGTTTTGGTATTTGTTTATGTTATAGTAGGTATTAATTTTTTTTCTATAGTTCAATTCGGGTAATTGAAACAAACTAAATTATGATCATGGAAACTTTGAAATTAATGAAATACACATGATTTCTGGAAAATCAAATTGATAAGGTTCTGTAACAATCTATCATGATTTTCAGGAAGCATTTTAAAAGCATAATCGTTATCAGTGTTACTCAGCAATAAAATTAAAATTTGATATTCAGTTAAAACATAATCCACACTCCCTTATAATGTTGTCAATCCCAGTACAGAGATTCATCACTGATATTTTCCAGTTATTCTAATACAGTTAACTTATTCGTGATTAGTTATTATGATACAGTTAACTTCCAGCTATATGTTTTATTTGTTGTTAAGGCGCATTACTTTTGTTGCATTTTTTGTTATAAAGGTTAATCGAATGATAATGTTTGAAACAAGTTCATATTTTTAAGGAAACTTTGAAAAAAATGAAATACATAACCGAAAATATTTATCACAATGTAACAATCTACCATGATTTTCGGGAAATCAATTGTTTATGATAGATGCTAACTAAAGATGGTGATTTCAATGTCTTGCAGATGCCGTTCTTGGCAACATTCAGCCTTCTTGCCGAATTCTACTAAACCTGATGTGTCTAAGCTTTGACGTCAAGACATTGGTCGTATATCTTTCTTCACTTCTAAAGGAATAATTATCAATGCATTAGAGCTGTTTAACTTGTCTCTATGATGTGTCCCTAGATTTGACTTTCGTGACATTGGTAAGTGTTACCTTCACAATTTTAATTAAAGGGTGTTTGTTTAATCATATATAGTGGGCTTATAGCAACAAACACCCCCTAAATACAATTGAAAGGAAAGGTTTCTATAATAGAATTAGGAACTAAATACAAATTGTGAAGGTAGTATTGGCAGTACCAACGAGAATATATTATGGAATTTTTTTTTTTTCCAGATGGTTACTTGATAAATTTGAGTTTGTTTGTGCTTGCACTAATTTAGCTACTTTCAAAAATGCAAAACTTGAAGGCTTAGTCTTGGAAGATCTTAGAGAAAGTAATAGAGTTACGGGGAGAAAAATATCTGGTCTTCCAGAGGCCCATACAAGCATACTTGATGACAGCAAACACGGGTTGCCAAAAAGGCGGGCAAAGTCTTTTTCAAGCATACGTACGGGAATTACAGGTATTTGCATTGAAAACCTTTTTAAATTAACTATATAGATGATTTGATTTTACTACTTTTAATGGTTTTGATGTCTGTACAATTGCAGGTATGTAGTTTAAATTTTCATTTCTTAGCTATAAAGTTGTGTAATTTATGTGTATTTTTGTTTGTCTTGAATTGGGTTACCTTTGATTGTGCTTAAATTTCAATTTAAGCTATAAAGTTGGGTAATTTATGATTTTTGGATTTTCTTGAATTGGGTAATTTTATTGATTTGTTTTATCTTTGAGCTATGTTGTTGTGAATTTTTGCTACATTTAATGAGTTGTGGCTTAGGTATAATTGACAGTTTTATCGCCATATCTCCTAAGTCATGCAAGTTTTGCTATTTAAAATGCGATAAAGTACGAGAAAACCTAATATGTTAGATGTTATCATCAAATATGTTTTGTATCGATGGTTTTAGGCTAGATATGATGGTTCTAAGGTTTTGAACATAATGGATAGTGTCACTTCTTAACTGTTGTTCATTAGAACTGTGAGCACTTAAACTATTACTTAAATTATGCACATAACACATAACAAGGTCCGATAAAATACTACTTAAATTACGTGCACAACACATACCAAAATAATTGTGTATTATGTTAATAGATTACATCGGTTGCATTCAAAGAATCAGCAAACCAATTGTATCAGGAGATCCTACAAGAAATCGCATAAGAAGAAGAACTATCGATATTTAGTATCTAGAGTAAGTTAAGTCATGTACCTTATACTTTCAACATTTATGCAACAGTCTTTACTAAAAAAAAAATTCCCTTTTGACAGCGGTGACACCATACTTATAATATGTGGAATGAAATGGCTACGTAATTCGATATCCAAACATATGAAGCGATGGAAAAGCTAGAAATCGCCCACATCCATCGCCTTGACTGTATTAGTTACACAAGACAAGATTGACGGTGTTATACGTGATCTATTTTTTAAAATTATGTAGATATAAATTCATGCTTTTTGCTATAAATCTTTGCTAAAAGAGCGTGTTTATTTGTGCAGGTTTATTTTGCACCAGCGCTAAATGCTATGCTCAAGGATGTGTCGTGCATTCAGAAAAATTAGTAGCAGGTATTAGTTTTGTATTGGTTAAATTATGTTCCTCTACTGTTTTTTTACTGTTTTCGAGCTCCTGTTTTATTGATTGTTGGTTAGTGGTTAGATGTAGACTTGATTTTGAACATAAATTGATGAAACTCTATTGTTGTTGGTCATGGCTCCTTATCTATTCCTTTTCTTATAGCCAAGTCATATAATCTATTACTATTATACTAAAGGGGCCCAAAAAACGCTATTATTAATTCCTTTTTATCTGATATAGATAAAGAGGATACATATTAGCCACAATACTTGACCAATAGCCTAACATTTTTGGTTATGGCAGCATTTAGTATTGACAACAAACTTTGTTATATATTCATGCAGCAAGGCAAGCAACGGTTTGGAATTTTGAGGAAGATGAAAACAAACAAAAATTCGGGTGTTGTGTCCGTACAAATAACAAAAATCGTGACAGGTCAGCAGGATGCATTATTATGTTTCTTGGCGTTTTGCTTACAGTTGTTTGGCTAAGAAAATGAATTTAGGTTATTCATTCTGAATATGATCTTAGCAATAATACTCTGTTTCGGTAGGCTTGGGTGGGAATCGGTGTTGTTGCATCAACACATAAGCTAATTGGGGAAACAAGTCCACTTCAAGCTGAACCCGACACTATTAGAGAGGATCTTTCAATTCAAACTGGAAGGTTTGAGTTCAATATTATGTGATTCATTAAAATTTATGACTTTCAGACTTTTTTGCATACATTGATAACATTTTTCTATGAACTAAACTCTGCCAGTTGTTTATGGGAGTGACAGCCCTAAAGAGCGTGCAATAGGTAAAGACCATTGTTTATGTCATTCGTTGTCCTGCACACCTATAATCTTCAACATTTATGCTCAAATGTCATGTAGCTAACTACTGCTCGGATCCGATCTTCTGCAACCTTATAGCTCATACTGTGAGAAACTGTTTTACTAAGGATCTGATCTTTACAAACCTTTACTTATTTTAGTTAACCATCTAAAATGCTTACTGAATTGTGTAGGTAACTACTCTCAGATCCTTATCGTTAATAATCACCATTTAGGGTGATCTTCTGCAACCTTAATCCGATTATAGGTACCATCTGAGTTGAGTCTGTTTTGACTTGGTGATTCATTATATATTGATTGATTATATATGACTTCTTCATTTTATTTGTAAAAGCTTAGAACATGCGATGAAAAATGAGTTATGCTTACACTATATAAATTATTTTGCTATTACTCAAATGCGACGAAAACCATATGATTGCATCCTTTTAAAAAAGACGAAGGTTCATTTATTTAATTATACTTGCAAACAAATATCAAAGAATTAGTACTTTAGTCACACTTGGCAAGAAAACGATGGGAAGGCCATGAACATATAGACCTGATGGTAAGCCATTAGTTGCTTTGTCTCCTATGCCAATTGCGGCCTCGATTTCGATTTCCAAAGATTATGCAAGGTGGACACATAGTCGTTAAGTTAAAAACAGTAAAAGTCAAAAGATACGAAAAATACAAACAAGTGTTTTTTTCTGTCAATACAATGACTAAAAAAGATAAAGATGGTAAAAGGGTTGCCATAGCACCAACCATATAACTTATCTCGGATCGTTCCAAACTTCAAGTTCGCACTTAACGTAGGTTGAATTGGATGAAGGTTGGGGTCTAGAATGGGATTTTAATAGATGTGTCTGTGATGTCACAGCGAAGCAATCTGTAAAATATGAAGTCCAAGCAAGCAGAGTATTATCTAACTTCAATGATGCGAGGATATTAAAGTTTGTGAAGTTGGGAAATGACGGGCAAGCAAGGTAAAGACAGCTATTAGTGAAAACAAGACTGAGATCTCACGAGTGACAATGCATTAAAGATTGGAACTATGGTGTGTTTGCATAAGGTGCAAGGAATACACAACTACATTTATGTAATAGCTTAGTTGAATAGCATGGGATTATTATTTTTTTAGTGTCATATCAAGGCTTTTTTATCTGTATACATCTTTTACTACTTAATATTATATTGTGTTTTGCATTTCAATTATTAGGAGTTTATGTTATGGAAACAAGAAAAGTATTGGGTCCTTTCCTAAGTTGGTAATAGTCTTAGCCACAGTAGTTTGTATAAGATTTGGTCTAGTAAGTAGTTGGCCAAGGCCTATGGAACAAGCCCGTTTAGGCCCTATGGCCGGCCAAGGTATGAGTAGTATATATACCCTTCTCCATGGCTTGGAGAGGGTGGTTGGTTTGTTTCATTTTTCTCATTTTCACCCACACTTAAATAATTTTATTATCTTTCTCTATCTAGAAAAACTTTCCAACCCCCACTTTCTCTCTAGTTCTGGCATAATATCATTAACGATTATAGTATTTACAATTGGTTTGTTAGACAATCAAAATAACGACTCTTAGCTGTCCAGAAGGCTTCTTTCGGGTACCGACAATCGTCCACCTATGATGGATAAAGAATCATGAAACTTAAAGGCTAGATTTTTGAAATTAATCTTTGTTGACGTTACCGGAGTTGATCAGCGTATCACTTTATTCGAAATTAAACCAAGTAACAATTTTTGAAGCAGGCGTTTGTCTGATTTTTTCTTGAAGTGGGGTTGGCTGGTGCATGACTCTTTTGAATGATTAACTTGCTCGAAGCTTAATTTATGTTGAAGACTTGGTTTATCTAGTTTCCAGCAGTCAAGGGTGGATGGTTGTATGACCGGGTTAAACTATCACTTAAGGAGTTACGTCTGTTAGTACTCCAGTGTCACACTCTAAGACATTGTGGGATAATCGCAAGAGCGTGATGAAAGGTTCATACTTGGGAGGGGTATGGAGTACTTAGAGATTTGCTTGGAGCACAAATTCTCTACACCGTTCTTCCAACATTAGCGCAAGCTTAAGTCACAAGCACAGGAAATTCTACTTTTGTCTCAAGTTTGGTATATTGGGTTTACTTCATCAGTGGTCACTTCAAATAGCCTACAAAATGGTTGGTAAAATGATAGCCAGAGAGAGGTTATGAGTAGAGATTTGATCAACAATTGATTCTCATGGATTAGATCTGGATGCTAATTTTATTCTTCACACAAGTACTCAAGTAAAAATTGCGTCCAAGGTGGTTGTGATTTCTGACGTGTCGAAACCTAGCAAGGGGGTAAGGAGTGATTACCCTTGAGGTCTTTGCCTTGAAAGCTTGACATAGGGGATTCTTTCTTGAATTTTTTTTAAGTTAGGCCATTGTTCGGGAAAGGACATATCGTCATAACAGCATGAGAATCATCAGCGCTTTAACTTGTGGCTTTTGGGTGCCTGCATTTCTTCAGGACCCATGGGGAAGCGATATTTAAGAACTTTAGTATGGCTTTTAATTTGAATCTCCTAGTGGGAAACGTTTGTGCGAGAAGAAAATTATTTAAGCGTGAGAAGATTCGTTGCTGATCCAGATAATGGCATATCCCAAAATGATTAATCCCCCCCCACCCCCGATTGAAAAAGCTATTCTTAAAAGCGCAGTACTATTTGATGTGGTATCCTAAACAGTTCCGCTGTGCACTTAAGTTTCTAAGCCTGTAAGAAAGCTTTAAAACTGCTCAATCATTTGACTACTAACGAGAGGATTGCTAGTCTTGGGGGAAGCTTTTGAAGCTTTTAAATTAAGAATTTGCGGATGAATTAAGGGGAAGCTGGATTCATTGTAGTTTGGGGGAAAGCTTTGAAAGCTTCTAATGAAGATCATGTGGCACGAAATTAGGGTGGAATGCTAATTTAGACTGCTTCTCCTTTAAAACCATAAGTGTGAGTTACTTAGTTCGTGCCTTATTACAGTATTTCTCCTGAAAGGTACTTACACAGATGATAATGTGGAGTGCAGACTTGAAGTCAAAACAAACTACAGAGACGTCATCAGTATTGGAAGTTCTTGGGAAGTCTTTGTTCATTAATCTTAGCATGTACTTGTTAGGAAATTATTGTAAGTAATTCTGTATATCGTCCCGTGGGGGAAGATTGTTAGGAATTCACTTTACGTGACGACATTTACAGAATTACCATTGTTTACCATATCACCACACACAGGGACTAGTATAGTCAACATAGGATTCTTATGTAATGTGTGGTGGTATAAATACCCCTCTATGGCTTCCATAGAGGGGTTGAGTCATTTGTATCTTCCATTTTATTCATCTTATTTTACATTTTAACTTTCTCTCTCTACTCTCTCACACTAAAATGGCTTTTCATATGGTTTGATCTCACCAGAGACCAACGGATCATACTTGTTTTCGTGAAACTGTCTATTGGTGATCCAAGAGCCCATGGATTTGGTGTGTTAAGTTTTTGTGTTTGTCTTTTGATTTGTGTTCAAAACCTTTACAAAGAGGACAAAATCTTGATTTAAAATTTTTCGGCTTAAAAACCTTAAAGTTGTCATTTTTCTTGTTCCTATAGGGTTAGTAACACTAGTTGTACAGATTTTTTGCAAAAAAAACAATCAAAAATGTGTCTTTTTGAGTTTTGTAAATTTGAGTTTCGTCTCAGGTACAAAACCATTCAAAAATATGTCTTTTTGAGTTTTGAAAATTTGAATTTCGTAGTAGTTGGAATCGAACGAGTACAACCGAACAAGGTCATCGAACGAGTAAGCCGATCAAGAGAACCGAACTAGCTCAGTTATAGTGGGAACCAAACTAGTATCTCTTTGGCAACCGAATGAGTTGTCTATTTCAAGAACCAAACTAGTTCATCTGTGTTGGAACCGAACTAGACTTCTGTCAGTTGGAACCGAACGATTGCTCACTAGTTAGAACCGAACGAGATTTAACTCAGTTGGAACCGAACTAGATTTTCATTGAGAATCAAACGAGTAAGAACCGAACAAGGTTTCACAGTTAGAACCGAACGAGTTAATCGAAACTAGAACCGTACGAGGTTTACTCAAGCGGAGCCGAACTAGCGTATTTGTTTGACAACCGAACTAGATAACCGAACAAGCAGAGCCGAACCAGCTAAACCGAACTAGTTTGTCCCTTTGTCAACCGAACAAGACAACCGATCTAGGCAATTTCTTTGTCAACCGAACTAGTCAATTCCATTTAAGACACACTAACTCAAATTTCTAAATTATACAGTTATTTCTTTGACTTGTAAAATCCCGTGAAACATTAACTTGTTTTCCAGGTTTTTGTCGAGAATTGTAAAATCTCGTGTAGTTTCAAGAATTACTTCAAGACTCGACAACCACGTTATTAATGACGACATCCGATCGATTAATTAGTAATCTTTTTGATACCACGTTATCAATGACGACTCTTGCTGATAAATCACTTCTCTCGGGTGGTAACAATAAACCATCGATGCTTGAAAAATATTTGTATAATTCATGGAAAAGCAGAATGGAACTTTATGTACCAAATTGTAGAATGATCCTTGCTTCCGTTGAGAAAGGTCCACTCGACTGGCCATCAATCACAGTGGATGGTGTAACAAGACTTAAGGAATATACTAAGCTCACCCATACAGAAGCCATTCAAGCTGATTGTGACATCAAAGAAATTAATATCATTCTCTAAGGCCTTCCAACAGAAATTTATGCTCTTGTGAGTCAACATCGTGTAGCCAGTGATCTTTGGGAGAAGATTAAACTGCTCATGCAAGGAACGTCGTTAACAAAGCAAGAACGAGAGTGTAAGTTGTACGATGAATTTGATAAGTTCACTTACAAGAAAGGAGAGTCGTTACACGAGTACTACTTGAGATTCATACTGCTACTCAATGATATGAACATCTACAAGATGCCACTAGAGCAAGTTCAAGTTAATACCAAGTTTCTGAACACACTTCCTAATGAATGGAGCAAATTTGTTACTGATGTTAAGTTGGTTAAAGACTT